>LOJH01000642.1:0-24744 GCA_001685095.1 Ellobius talpinus | reverse complement strand
TGGAACTAGCTCTTGTAGACCAGGCTGGCCTCGAACTCACAGAGATCCTCCCATGCTCTGAGTGCTGGGATTAAAGCCATGTGCCACCACCACCTGGCTCAAAGTCTCTTTTTTTATGGAAGGAAGAAGAGTAACAAAAACAATAAGAGGATTTGGCTCTTGGTGTCACTGGCTGTGAAGGTGGGAGAATGAGCCAAAGGAATGTCAGTGTGTTCTAGAAATGGGGAGAGAAAGAAGAAATCCCCACTAGGTCTTCAGAAAGGAACTCATACTTTAGGTGCTTTGAGTTCAGTTAGCTTAAGTTCAGACTCATCCTGAACTTCTGACCTACAAAACAATAAAGACCCATAACCCATAAAATTTGTGCTCTTGGAAGTCACCAGTTCTCCCAGAGTGACTTAATTTTTAATATTTTATTATATTAAATTTTGAATTATTTCATTATTTAGTGGAACTGTACATTATCTAATAGTACTTCCAATCTGTGAATCATGGGTATTGTATTTTATTTCTTTATAATAATATTCAAGTTTTGCCTTGGGATCAAACTGACAAAAATCAGAATCCCCCAAGCCTGAAGATATATTATGGTGAAATTATTTTGAAGAACATGTCTCACCTCTTCAAGAGACTACAGTGGCTTTCATTTTTAATAACTCTTTGCAACAGCTAAATGTGTTATATATTTATAAAGTGCAAGGAGAGCCTTAGAGTGTGGTGAAGATGGAAAATGTTCACATATGGTTAATTTATATAAAGTTTGATTGTTTTTATTTCAAGTGATTTACTCTCAGTGTTGGGCTTAATTTGCTCTAGAAAATAATACTATCTTCTTTCCTGTGTATTATGTACATAATAGTATTGATCATTTCTAATGTTTTTTTCTATATATCTAACACTGGGGAGACTTCAAAAAAGTTAACGATTTAATGACTAACCTTGGAGCATGCACCTCCATATGAGAATATGAAATGATATATTAAATATTAAATTGCAGCAAAAATGAGCAAGAAGAGAGTTGGAAATATAACAAGTGACTACTTTCCATACAAGTGATTAAGAAAAGTAAGCTGTCTGGGAATACAAATGAAAAGATATCATCACAAGAGATGAGGGAAAACACCATAAAAAAGATTTTATTTAATATGGGTTTTGAAATTTATGAGAAATTAGCATAGGGAATCCTGAGTAACTAGATTAAATGTACAAAAATGTTTCTATCATAATAGAATTCACCCAATAATTTTGTTATTGATTTAAGAATTTCTTAAGAACAAATGGATGTCTCATACATGTCCTCTGGGACTAATTGGAATCTCAAGCAAAAAGAACAAACTTAAGATTTAGTCATATATATATATATATATATTTAAGTTGTATACCATGTTTTGATGTTGGCGTGTATAGGGAAATGATTGCTCTCACAAAGCAAGTTAGCATGGCCATCAGTGAGTACTGACTTTTGTGAGTGTTTGTGTATGTGTCTTTAGTGAACCCTAAAGCTACCCCAACATTGTTTGCCCACTATACAATGGAAAATTATTGGCAGTCTTCACATAGCTTATTGAACCTCTGGTCCTACCATGTTTATCTGAAAGATTAAACCCTTTGTCTCAACATTTTCTGATTTCTTCCACTCCCACCTCTGCTGGCCACCATTTTGCCATTTCTATGTGCTTTATTTTTTAAAATTCAATATTTAAGTTATATTATGCCTGATTTGGTTTTCTGTGCATCAGTTCATTTAACACGAATATTTCATTGTTCATATATTATTGTCACAAGTGGCAGGATCTTCCTGTTTTTAAGATTGAATAATATCGTGTGTGTGATGACCATTCTTTAGCAATAGATTCTTAGATAATTTTCATATCTTGTCTATATGAATAATATTGCAGTGAATTTGGGTGAGGTTTTGGTGCATTTTCCTTCGGGTATTTACTAGCAGAGACATTGTTGAACCATATTTTAATTCTAGTCAGTAGATGTTGAGCAGGTAAAATGGATAACCATGGAAACAATGAACTTATAATGAGATGAAAATATATTTTTATGAAATAAATTTAAAGTCAAATAGATTGCTGTCTAAAAGGGGGTTTCTAAGCCTATCAAAAAGTTGTATTAATTTTCTGTAAAGAAGATAATAAAAAACATAATTTGAGAGCTGCCAATAAGAAAGGAAGAGAGACAAAAACTGTTAATAAGAAAAAATGGCAGAACTTAATTAATTAGGTGTAGTGGTGAAGGTAAATTCAATAGGAAGTTCAAGTTTTAGATCCCAAGTACCATGATAATGCTGCAGTTCACAATAATGAAAGGACAATTCATAGAAAAATTTTGTATGGTTTTAGGGTCTTAAATAAAGTATAAAGCACACAAAACATGTATGGATGGATGGACAGACGGATGGATGGATGCCAGAAATGATAGACGGCTTCATGGATAGATGGGAATTTTGTGGTTAGTTGAATGATGGGTGGATGGATGGATGGATGGAGGGAGGGAGGGAGGGATGGGTGGATAGATAGGAGAATGTGTTTCCATATCTCAGGAGAGAGGAAACCATCTTGAAAACTATTTGTCATAAATACAATGGAACAGTGAGGGGGATGACAGAGGACTGAAAAGAAGCAAACAAAGATGCGATGTAAGAAGTTTCCATTTCAAGAAGTAAAGGAAACTAAATGAACTCTAGTAGAGGAAGAGGAAGCAGAGATGCCCAGGGGAGGCATGGGAAATATGTTAGGGCCACACTCAGGGTTAAATGCTGCAAAGAAAGAAAAGGAGTTTCCAAGCTTAGGAACCACGCTTGTGCATTTGATTTAGGGACATGCTGAAGACCTATGAAGACTTTCTCTCACAGAAACAATGGAGGCAGCCATCAACTCTGTGTACCTCAAAACTTCTTTTGATCCTGAAATCTATTAAATCAAGGGGATATGCTGTGCTATAACACTAACATAAAGGCCATTTCTACAACATTCAATATTCCACCAGGTATTCCATTCAGAAATTATTCCTGTATGTGTATTCAAAGGCACCCATGTGGTAGTAGATTCCTGGAGCAGCTAAGCCACCAAACTGCTCATCTGTGTCGTCATCACTGTGTTGATTAGGAGACTAAGAAAGCTCAGACAAGAGTCAATGGGACTGCTAACAGGGAGACGCTAAGTAAGTTGGTTTTATACATGCAAGGATAGAGGGCTACAACTGAGGTAGTTCCAAGGCATATCTACAAGGGAATTTGAGTGGGGCATAGATTTCCTCATTTTGGGGAATGCCTAATTCCAAGACAGAGGTATAGACTAACCATTCTACCCCCCAAATAGTTGATATTGCATATCATGATAGAGAACAGAAACAGCTTCCTCTAAGACTACACTCACTGTCTTTACCAATTTGCAATAGCAATTTATAGTAATATGAAAACATTGTTAAATTAGCAAAACTTTGGGTTCGAAAAGGTTTCTCTTACACACCATTAGATAAAGCAAGCTGCCTCCTCTCCTGCTGACATTTTTTGTCAACACAGTCTGCTAATTATTCAGGATAACATTTTTCATAATTGGCAAGGCCGTGTCCCCTACATGGACCTTCTCACTAAATGCTGAAAATTGCTAAATACAATTTGTGTGATTTATTTTTGTCAAATGACCTTATTAGTGCTTCCCCTGCTGAACTGTGTTTGTGGGTGGATGTGGGTATGAAAATGCAGTCTTGACTTTTTCAAGAAAGAAGTTACATAACTTTACACTTCATAAATTTAACAACCGAAATGTTATCTGTAATGTTTCGAGGAAGTGCTATTTACCACTGACTGGTTTGATGGAAGTTGATTAGATAATGGTTTTTTCATCTGTGTGCTGTCACTGATATTGGCCCCATTCCAGTTGGCTGCTATGGTGTCTAAACACTCAAACCCAAAAATTACCCATAAAGCTTGTGACAGCATCCTCTGGGTTCATGGATACAGATCACTGCACATCTAGATGGGTTGTTCTGACTGAGTTTATAATGTCATACCCCTTGTAAACACAATACACCTGTCTCTCAGTTTAACAGACAGTTTTTGAAGCTAAAGCATTTGTTTTCCCTGAGAAATGAGTCACAGCACATTATTTACAAATATTAAACCCAGAAGTCATGAAAACATTTCAGTATTTCACTTATTTTTATCTCCAGACATACTAACCCTTTGATGGAAGGAAAATCTACCTATGTCAGCACTGTGGGAAACCTAAAAGGGAGATTATGAAGACAACAAACAATTGATGAATTCTTTTGCCTTTTAGAGAATATAGGCAAGGATTTGTAACTATTTGCATTCTCCACACATCTTGAATGTTGCTTCTGCCTTTGTGTTACAAAGGATTAAATGACAAACTTTTTGCATGCTTCCACTTAGTACAAGGATGTTCCTGACACTTAAAACATCGCAGAGCCTTTCTCCGAGGTTACTCTGTTCTGGAGGAGCTCACAACCCACTGAGAAGGATAGAATGGCTACACATGAGAGGATACCACGCACCAGTGAATAAATGTCAATCACGTGCCAGGTGGAAAGAAGGCAGGTGAAAACTGAAAGGTGCCAGGGCTGGAAACAAGAATGAAGGGCTGCCCTTAAATCACGATCTAAGTCCTGATCTTCTGCCTTCCAAGTCACTCACTGGGAGCCACTCTGCCCCACACTTTAAAATCATTGACTCTAAATGAGCCACTTTATTAGGTCTCCAGATTCATTTCCCATCACACCGAGAGCTGTATATCGGGTTTTCCCTCCCCGTTCCCTTGGTCAAATGCTGGGCCTCACATATGAGTATTATTGCCAAGTGCACAAAGGCTCATCCTCATCATTATGCTCTGATAATATCAGCCAAAATAGTTACACAGGGAAGGGAGCTCAGAAAGATCCAGCTGTCACACACTGTTAACACATTTGGAGGTGGGGGTTGAATAACCTGTAGAATCAAACCCCTGGAGTTCTTTGCCTCATAGGTGTAGTACACTTGAAGTCTTTTAAGAAAACAGTGTGAACAATGGACAATTCATAAAGAGAAAAACACTTCCAGGAATTTTCCTTGTGACGAGGAGACTTCACACTCATAATTCAACATCAATGCATTTAAAATTGACCCTAGATCTTCTCATAGTTCATTTTTTCCATCCCATGTACCTTTATAGAACACATGCTATTTGCTAGGTTCTCTGATAGATGCTGGGTAAACAGACTTGAACCAATTGGTCTCTGCACCCAAGGAATCTGGCTGTTGATGATGAAGAGGCAGGGAAACAAACTATCGGGAAGTATAGCTGTGATAGATTATACAGGAGCACAGACCAAGGAAAGAAAGGTAGCCAGGAATGCACAACAAAGTGCAAACGTGGAATGGATGAAACCAGAGATCATCTCATTAAGTGAAGTAAGGTGGATACAGAAAGCCAAGTATTGCATTTTCCCTCATATGTAGAAGAGAATTTAAAACAAAAACATCACTGTGAAAACAGAGAACAGAATGAATTCAAGGGGAGAAGGAGAGAATGGAAAAGTAAGGGGGCAGACTGACTGAAGCATGACAGTAGGCATTATGGAAATGTCACAGAGAATCCATTAATATTTATGAATATGTAAATTAATAATTATCATGAAAGGCAAAGAGAAGGCAGGAAAAGAGGGCAACACATGTCAGAAGTCCATGGAGGCTCAAGAAATAGTACTTCCCTTCTACCATCAAAAACCTAGTGGAGAATAACCCAGGATATGAGCAGAGAGGAGACAGTGTGCATCCAGCATTTGTGTTCCCCAGACTAGTGCTAAGCTCCTGTTCCCTGCGATAATGATACCAGGCAGGGCTTTGGAATGTGGCTAAGACTCAAGAATGGAGCTCTGTGAATGAACGTTCTTATGATAGCATCCCTTAAACCTCTCCAGTCGCTTTCTGTAGTGTGATGACTAAGAGGTCAGCTATCTGCACCCCAGAAGAGAACACTTCCCCAAAACGCATATTATCGCAGACTTCCAGCTTTGATAAGTTCTCTTTATAAACTACCCAAGCTGTTTCACATACCGAAGACAAGAGATCAGAAAGGCTCTATTTTATATGTGTGTTAATGCCCACCCCATTTCCAACACTATGAGCCCATAACACCAAAGCTAATAATATTTTTAAGTGTGTGACCCATCGTGATGATGTCAATCTGGGACAAATATAAAGGTACAAATTCTGTGACAAGAAGCAGTATCTCTAGTCCTAGTGTTACTCTGAAGTTTTGACATATAAGACAATTAAGGAAATATTGGCTCTGTACGTTCAAATAGAAGAACTGCATGAATTTAAAGTCATTCACTTTTGACTAAATTATTGATCTTGCAAAGGAAATTCTGACAAGCTATTTCCTCTCAGTGGCCTGCAACACGGTGATTTTGTTTTAGTCGGCATAACCAACTTCCTGAAATGACCAACTGATTTTAAAACAATTGTTTCTGATTTACTCCGTTATTCAGAGCAGTTCTCTAGAAAATTCTTTCCTTCCCTCTATAAAAGATAGACTGCAAGGCCTTAACTAGAAGTGGGGAAGTGATCATGGTGGAACATATATATTCACAAATGTGTGTGTGGGGGGGTGTGTGTGTGTGATGTATATCAAGAGACTGAAATACCTTGGATTGTTCCAGAACAATAACTCTGCATGAGTATTGGCAAGTAAACAGCAAGTGAGAAATAAAAGCCCTCTTGCTGTGGGGCTCTGTTGTTCTCCCACCCAGTAGACAGCATTTGCATCAGCCTGCCTACTCCGGGAGTGTTCCAGTGCCCTGGACCAAACAGCAAAGCAAATGTACCTGTATTTGTGAGTGTCACCTCACCTTAAGAAAACCCCTCCCTGGCTTCTCAACACTCTGCTTGGCTCCTGAAGCCCTCTGATTCCCGCTGCTGAAGCTCCTGTTTGCTCTCTGAACTGTTTGATCACTCAAGGGCACAACAGAACAGCATGTCGCTCTTGCCTTTTTGGCACGGGCTTGAAGTTCAGCAGTAGGTGGTTTCTCACCGGTTTGGCTCTAGCTTTAGGACAATGAGTGACAAGATGTTAGTTCACACAGCACGACTTATGTAACTTACAAAAGAAAAAAGATCAGGCTGGAGGTTTGTTCAGCAAATCAGCAAGATTTCGAAGCAAGAATAGAAGTCTTCCTGTGTCCCAAGATAAAGAGGGCTTGGCCAAGCTACCAAAGGGAGACTCAGGGCGAAAATGAGTGAATGTGGAGAATGCCCTTTTGAGGTTAATGCCATTCAAAACAGCCAGACCGGGTACCCTGAAGAAAGGTCTTTTGTGAGTGGAGAAGTAGCAAACAAGATATTATTTATCGAGGTGTTTAAACACCGCGACAGTTCTCATGGGACTATAAGCAATTTAAATCTTTTTTTAAAAAAATGTCTATCCCGGTACACAAAAGCTACATAGGATTTTGTTGAATTCTGATAAAAAAAAAAAACTTATGTAAATGTTTGCCTCTTTCTTCGAGAAGTTCTTAGTTAGATCCACAGAAAAAAATCGTTGCCAGAAAAGTCAAACAACTCCTAACATGCGATCCCATGGCTGTTCATGGAACTTGGGAATTGGTGGTTTTGAGGTTCCCCTTGTGCTTTTCAGCACGGCTGTGGGAAGTCACATGACCATGGCTGGAACACAAGGTCAGGATGTCTCAAGGAGCTATGACAATTTGTTCACACTGGACTCTTCCGCTTTGACAGAAGAGTCACAGTGTAAATAAAATTCCCAGAATTGTCCACTGTTTGGGTTTCTTTTTCTGTTAAGGAGGAGGAGGAGAGAAGGAGAAGAGTAGAAGGAGGAAGAGGAGGAGGAAGAGGAGGAAGAGGAGGAGGAGGAAGAGGAGGAGGAAGAGGAGGAGGAGGAAGAGGAGGAGGAAGAGGAGGAAGAAGAGGAAGAAGAAGAGGAGGAGGGGGAAGAGGAGGAGGAGGAAGAGGAGGAGGAAGAGGAGGAAGAGGAGGAAGAGGAGGAGGAGAGGAGAAGAGGAGAAGGAGGAAGAGGAGAAGAGGAGGAAGAGGAGGAAGAGGAGGAGGAAGAGGAGGAGGAAGAGGAGGGGGAAGAGGAGGAGGAAGAGGAGGAAGCAACCACAACAGACTTTATACCAGTCTGCACTGCTAATCTGCATGCATTCATTCCTATTATGTTTGAGTCAGTTTCTTCCAACTTTAAAAAGGAGTTAAGTTTTGCCAGGCAACTTCTTATCTTTTCCCCCTTTACTCACCTACTACAACCACCTGATAGCACAACTATAAACACATGAGATTCTTCTGCCTCTACCTCTACAAGTATGAAAAATATCTATGTATCTTTGAAATTAAGGGAAAATTAATAATTTATAATCTTATTTTATAGAAATATGACCAGAAGACTGAAAAATCAACCAATCCTTATTCTATTAAGCTTAAAGCCAGTCTACACGTTACTTATTGCAAAGTTCTAGGCTTTGGTTTGGTTTGAATAAGTTTGGTTTGGTTTTTGAGACGGGTGCTCTTTATGTAGCCCTGACTCATCCAGAACTTGCTATATGGACCAAACCTCACACTTAAGACAATCCTACAACTCCACTTCCCAAGAGCTGGGATTACAGGAAGATGCCACTGTGCCTAGCTAAGGGTCTGTATTTTTTAGATACGAACAATATTGAAAAGGTTGACTATAGTCACCAAAGCACAGAAGGGGGGCTTAAATTGTGAATGGTAGACCATTATGCGTACAGCTAAAGAAGTGGGCTATCTCCCACCTGAACATCTGAGATTCTGGTTTATGATCGCCGCTTCATTCATCTACTTCATGGAGCAACTGTAAAGTTCAGCTCCTGCCATGAAGGGAAAGGTGTGTAGGAGGCTGCGGCATACTCAGAAAGGTTGGATGTTGGGTATACACGTGAAGTGTGATGGTTTGTCAGGATGATGCGAAAGCTGCTCACCTCATTCATCTACACCTCCTTTCAACCTTTGTAAAGAACACTTTTCAAAACCAAGTCATGATCTGTTCTAGAATTGTCACTTCTCTCCTGTGTGCCTCTTATGTCGCGTAGTTTTATTCTTTCAGATAGACGAAGGATGTTCCTTAACCAACTTACAGTCACTAGTGATAATTTTGGACACAAAGACACTAAAATACAGGTACATGATAACATGGCCAACGTTGTCGCCCAGAAGTCTCCATTGCAAGGCCAAGAAAATTATAGGCAAAGAACAGTGAGGATCTGTCCTTAGTCTTCTGTCTTTCTCTTTGACCAGTAAATACCTCTTAGGATGATTAGCACCAGGGTCATGAAGTGGGTATCTGAATGCCCACAAGTTCAGGGAGGATCCTCGCTAGCAGAGTTAACAGTAACAATCAGATCTGGCCACCTGCATTATTTGTGTTTGAAAAGCATCCATGTTGACTGAACAAACACTCTCGGGTACCACACATCTGTGCTCTTCAGTGTTGCTTTCATCACTCTCAGCCTGTTCTTTGAGAGCAGCCGGCTTCACGCTGAACTCAGCATGAGGACAACAGGGCAGGACACCAATTAGTGGAGGCATTTGCACCAACCTGACAGGACCACTGTGCAGGGAAGTTCACTGGAGCCTATACAAGGGTGGAAGCATGTCCTTTGGCAGTAAATAATTAAACTGAAAGGGACAAGCGTTGTGCTCCATAGACAGAGATTTGATTTATGTTCAGGAAAATGGGCAGCCTTCAGAAATCTGATCAGTTACCAGTGCCACGTGGTCTTGACAAAGCTGCTAGGAACTGCACCATTCCCTTGTACTATACTTCCTCTGTCATCTCAATTCAATTTTTGACCTTCAGCAGGGTGGACATAACAACACAGGTCAGGCTGTGAGTGAGTACAGCACTGAGTAGAAGTTGTCAGAACCCCATGTCCTCTTCTTGAAAACAGACACCAGCCATCACGATTTGCTGACCAGGCCAGTTAGCACTTCAGATTTGGAGCTTAGGAGTTTTCACTTAACTCTAATGATTAAGTATCCTATCTGAGCTTAAGAGCAAAAAATAAAAATAAGGTAACTAGCCAAGTACTGAATGTCATTTTCCCTAGCATATACATTTTGCATTTAATCCCAGTATAGATTTAACTCTCACTTGGTCTATTTCCATTCAAGTTGATCTTCTAGAAAATACAAAGGACAGATCACAAGGCAAATCTCCTGTGTGATAACATTCTCAGAAACCTTAAACAGCTTTAAGAGATTTGGCCTCAAACCCGAGCGTTATAACATGATCGCTCAATTTTAATGAGGTCAAGCAAGCTGCTGGGCATCTGGCCGGTGCTCAAGGTCCTGCCCTGAGTGCTGAGGGCCACCTTGTTCTTACCAATAATGTAAGAGTTAGTGACAGGTGATAATGTAATGTGGAAAGCTGGTGCCCTTAGTCACTGCATCTTTGAACCCCAGTGGATTCCCAGAGGCAATGGCATAGGCTCGAGCCAGATGTAAGCAGCTTCCTCATTATCTAAGGAGCTGAAGAAGACTTTTTGTAGAGAAAGAGTGTTTTAAAAAAAATATCAGTGAACCCCTAATATGTGTGGGTTTACCAGCCTGAGGAAAGAAGGAAGAAAAAACATCTGTAGAAATTCTGGGCAAAGAGATGAAGATGATGCTGCAGTAAATAGCTAGATTATACCGTTTAAATCAGGGTAAACCCAGCCACCTGCTCATTGCTTGCCTATTTACTGGGAAAGCACTCAGGCTCCTTCTAACCTGGGGAAATGCAAGGTGCATTACCACTATCTCCAGCACTAGTATCTAGTGTGTGTGCAACCACATGCTAGAAACTCCGTGTCCCTATCCTCATGTCACCTACCAGCTGGGAATCAGCTTTTGTTTTGGACTCCAGCCATTGATCAGTGCTTACCAGACACTCAACCCCCTAAGAAAAGGATCGCAAGTTTGAGAGCTCCTTTCCCGGGTAATGGTGAGAGTGTAAATAGGATAAGAGGTTCTTCAGCACTCCAGGGCAAGTCCTCTTAGCTCCCAGCAATGTTGAAAACGCTCCATAGCTATCCAGCCAGAGCAGTGGCCATTAGCTTCACATAGGCACTGAGCATGTGAGGCGTGGCTACCCTGACTGGGCAGCACATTTTCTTATTTAATTTGAACTAACTTCAGTTTAAATTGTCCAAAGAAGCTAATGGCTACTGCATTGGACAGGGTGGTTGCTAAAATGCACACACCCGAGCTGGAGAGGTGACTCAGCATTTAAGAGCTACTATTGAGTTTGCAATGGACCTGAATTCTGTTCCCAATACTCATTTCAGGGGGTTCATAATATCTGTCCCTCCAGTTCCAAAGGATCTACACATAAAGATACCACAGACACCTACACTCATGTACACATACCCTAACTCACATACACAATACACATAATTCGAAACCATAAAACAAAAAGGCTTTCCCTTTAAAGTCCATACAAAGCTCACAGGCAGAGAATCAGTCAAATCTGCTACAAATATGCAGCGGTTTCCTTCCATTGCCAACTCTGGTTGAGTTATTTAGTTTCATCTGCTGAAGGAATTAAAAACCAGGGTAGAAAAATCTCACCCCTTACGGGAGGTTATCTTCAACGGACCTGGCAATAGATGGACCAGCCACCTATACATACATCAGGTTGTCAAAAGTACATTGCACAGTGAACTATGCCACCTTCCTCATTCCTGAGGCAAACTAGCCCACCAGCAGCTACAAACAATTCATTATTTAAGGTAATGAAAATAGGCTAAAACCCAAGAGCCCTTAGGTCAATTAGGGATGCTTTTAAGAGTCTTATATTTTTTATTGTAATTCTAAGAAGAAATAGACTGATGATACATCAAGAAAATTAGGGATCAGATGCAAAGAGCTTCCTTCCCGCTTTGGTATTAAGGATGGAATGGGTTTTCAAAGATGACTGCAGAGTCCCTGACACAATGTAGGACAGTACCAAACATGCCATCTGGTTTACTTCACTGGTGTCACCCACCGTGTTATTTCTGAAAGAGTGTGCTTCATTTCAGCTGAATTTGTTTGCCTGGGTATCTTACATAAAGGTCTTCCTGTATCTCTTCCAGACTTTCCACTCCCACGTAGTCCAGTGTACATGCATAAGGATTTCCTTAAAAGTATATGTTCAGGATCAAGGTTTGTAAGAGCTTAGCAATGTTGAATTGTAAAACTCTGCCAATGTGGTGGGCACCACACCAAGGTACAGAAGATGCAGCTCTTAACCTAAGCACCTTATCCAAAATTCGGTCCATGAAGAATAAGAAATGGTGATGTGTTGATTATTTAAAACTTGATTAGTAGACAGTCTTGGGTGTGGGGGGGTGAATGGGTCGTAGAAGCATTATTGGACCATATGTAATATTAAATTCAACCTTTAAAACTTAGAGAACATGGCAAAGGAATAAAGAAAAAAACAAACTGACATATGGGTAACAATTTTTAGTAATAAGTTTGTTATGTATTCATTAGCAAGAGACAATGAGTTTATTAACTACTATAGAAAATAAATCGCTGCAATGGGCTGTATTTGTTAAGTGCAGTTTGGGCAAGCAGTAATTTTTGAGCAGAGCACTCCTTTCAGAGCTGGTTGTTATTTTCTAAGTTTCTGTTGTGTGGAGGTTTGTTTGTGAGAGAGTAGCTTGCTTGTGTGTGCACAGCGCGTGCGGAGGCCGTAGGCCAGCCAGGGTTAGGTGTCTTCCTCTACTGCTCTCCACATTATGTTTAGAGGCAGGATCTCTTACTGAAGCAGGAGCTTGTTTTTTCTGCTCGACTGGCTAGCTAGCCAGTCCCTGGAAGCTGTCTGTCTCAGATACCTTCTCAAGCAGTATTGTTGCAGATACCCACCACTGTGCCTAGCTTCTTACATGGGGGTTGGAGGTTCACACTCAAGTCCTCGTGTTTACACAGCAAACACTTTACCATTAAGCCATCTCCTAAGGCCCTTGATTATTATTTTGAAGCCTTTGCCATTTACCATTCCCCCAAATTATTACTGTAATACGATATTACAGGCACAAATTTCCAGGTGGTCTGCATGCATATTTCCTGGCTTTTGTAAGCTCTTGCTTATATTCTGAAGAACCAGAGGATCTTGTCCACCTCTACTCTAGTCCACAAACAAAATGGAAGGTAGGAGATGTGATGATGCAAGAAGCTCAGAAAGAGCATTCTGGAACTTCCAAGATAGGTCAGTCAGTAAAGCACATTCATGAGGGCAGAGTTCAAACCCAACCACGCACATGGAAAGGCCTGGCATGATGGCATACACTCAGAATCCCAGCCACCAGAGAAGTGAAGTCAGGCAAATGGCTGGTGTTCACTGGCGAGCCAATTCAGTCTACCCATGCTACACACCCTGCCTCAACAAAACAAGGTGACCAGCTTCTGAAGAGTTAGACTTTTAAAGAAAGTTGACTTTGCCTCTGTATGTACACACGTATACATACACACAAACATACACACACACTTACACACAGAGAGAGCATACACATCAGGTAGCGAACAAAGGTCATGTTCTGAGAGATGGCAGTTAACAAAGAATTAAATATAGGAGATCTAGAAAGAGCAAGGAAGGTCAAGACTTCAGAAGCCCTACTGGCTTCTTTCCTGTCCTTGATCTGGCTGAAACTATGCAGAAGTGAAACCAAGGTTTGACACAGGGCTTGTGACAGACATCTATCTCTCTTGTGGTATTTTCTACAAGCCTCCTTCTGCCAGCATGACAAAGACCACACAGAGGTCTGGGCTGAAAATTAGCTCATCAGCCTCCAGCTGGTATGCCTGCCAATACCAGGCTTGCCCAAGCCAGCTGGATATTGTTTTAATGACTGGTGTCCTCAGGTGACTCCTTGGTCCTGATGATTCCTTGGTCCAAGGAGTCACACCACTGATGAGTGTGCGACCCCAGACAGGTTAATAAGACCCTCCAGGACTCAGTTACCCAAACTGTGAACGGTAGCTGATTTTGTTCACCACACTCTGGAAACATAATTTACCATTATTATTTGTAGCTTTCCTACTGTGTTAGAACAGTTTAACTGTATTTCCTATAACAAGCAAAATTACTAATATTTAACTTAACAGATAGACATGGTGGTTTTAGTGGCTATTGAATCTAATTAAATAGGTTCCTAATAGCCCACTAGTATTTAAGGGGCATGTTAATGGTCTTATTGCCTTTAAATTAAATCTTGATTTCAACCTTTTAATATCTACTTATAACTTACACTTCCGTCCTTTTAAAATAAGCACATAAAGCTTCTCTTAAATCAAGCAGCATTGCTCATTGCTTCTACTTCTTCCTTGTTTAATCTTAGAAACATGGGCAAGGACATTTGATCTTTTTAATCCTTCTGGGTCATGTGATGCTTTGTCATTTTGCACCTAGCCACCAATGAAGCAAACTGAGACCAATTTCTCTTTCACACTGTGGCAGTCTGACTGATGGCTCCTATGGCCAAAAGAAACAGACTCCTTTTGCTTTGAGAGACACAACTTCTCCCTTGATATAACTTTTCACTCCTGTTTTTCCTTTTCCTATCATAAATGACTTTAATCTCATCATTTCTGCTTCTATCTACTTGCAATCTCAACATTATTTTGTTATTTTCATGTTCTTTCTTCCATCCAATGCTTATTAATCGAGAAAGTTTTTCCTCAGAATGTTTGACCAACAGGATATAAAGGTCTGTTTATTTGTCTCTCATTGGTTGTACATTCATCAGGCACTTGGTGAAATTCATGGCATGTCACAATTTATGGTGGTCTCTTAATGCAAGGTACATTTAACAACCATACAGCAAAGAGTCGTTGACTTCTGCTTAAGTGTCTACAGGGAACGTAAAACAGTCACAGAAGCCCCTAGAAAAGTCAGCCATCAATATCTGTCATCTTGCCAGCTGTGAACAACTGGCAGCATGCTAGATAGCCACACAAGGAGCAACAAAACTCTCTCTCCTGAAACCTCCCTCATTCCCTCTCCCTGCTGCCCCAACTATTGACGATCCAGAACACTCCATTGTCCAGCTGGAGAAGGAGAGGACTGGAAGGTTTGATGACAAGTTCATGCTCACTCAGGGACCCACAGTGCCAGATAGAAGGAAACCTCAACTTTAAACACAAGGTGGGAACATGAGCTACTGATAGCTAAATTTCTAAATGGAGGTGACCTTCTATGACTTGACCTGTATTACCCAGGCATGATCACAGAAGCCATAAAGCTTGTCTAACTTTGCACATTGGCCTGAGAAAGACTGATCTTGTCTATATTTACAAGGACAGCAGGTGACAGGAGTGAAACTCTTTTGTGACTTTGTTTTGAGATCTTCCCAATTGAATGAAGTCAACTATTTCATGGAAGAGAAAATGGCCAGGGGACAAAATAGCTTTCCCAGGAATAAAAATGCCATTGCAAGACAAAATCAGCGACAGTTTGTGAAACTATGGCAATCTCCCTGAGTTAGAAGATGACACTTGTCACCTCTGGATCTTTACTGAAAACAGTCTCCTTTTCCTTCCGCACATAGCCACATAGAAAGGCATCAATTATACCCTTCTCCATCTTTGCCCAAGATGTTTTGAAGGGATCACCTTAAAACATCTCCTCCCAGGAGCTGTCAAGGAGAGTCTGATGAAGCATTGTTATAGTCAAATGTGATGAAACAGGTTCTTAATCCCAGCACTGGGGAGGCAGAGGCAGAGGCATCATGAGTTTGAAGTCAGTTTGGACTACATATCAAGACCTTGACAAAGAAAGGAGGGAAAGAAAGAAAAGAAGGAAGGAAGGGAGGGAGGGAGGGAGAGAGGGGGGGAAGGGGGGAAGACAGGGAGAATGAGAGAAAAAGAGAGAGAAAATTGAAAAAAGAAGGTAGAATTATGATTATTCTTTTAAAATAGTTGCTCATGTATTAATGAATAAAAATTAAAGAAATAGGAAGTATCATTCCAGGAGAAATGGGGGAGACAGAGGAGAAATGGGGAGACAGATGAGAAATGGGGGAGATAGAGAGAAGGGGGACACAGAGGAGAAATGGGGAGACAGAGGGAAGAGGGGGAGACAGAGGGAAGAGGGGGAGACAGAGGAGAAATGGGGAGAGACAGAGAGAATGGGGATACAGAGGAGAAATGGGGAGAGACAGAGGGAAGAAGGGGACACAGAGGAGAAATGGGGAGAGACAGAGGGAAGGGGGGGAGATAGAGGAGAAATGGGGAGAGAGCGAAGAGGAGACAGAGGAGAAATGGGGGGAAAGCGTGTCAGTATAAATGAGTTCTGATATGTAAACCTAAACAACAAATAGCAACTTAAAGAAGAAAGAGACCATGTAAGGTTAAATCCCAACGCCTCTAGGCAAACCTTAAATTTACCCCACAGAACAAATTGCTGCTTTCATAGGCCACAGGATGACTTACTGAATTTCTGCTTGGAGCGAGTAACTTCTAAATTTTTCTACTTTTGTTCCGTCAAAGGAATGGTTGAAAGTTTACTGTGAAATAACTTTTATTATTGAAATTTATCTTCTAAATTCTTTATGTTTTTCTCTCCTAAAATGGCGACTTTTATTTCCTTCATTTTAATCCCGCATCGATATGAAACCGAAATGTTCCCATCCTTCCCATCTGTGTTTGTGTTCTGTCTCAGCTGTGTGGGGCAGGAGTAATTTTTCACCTACGACTTGATAATTCCTAACTTCTTTAATGGCAATTTGCATTTCTGCAAGTCCCAACAGGGAAACAAAATTGTTTCTACAACTGTTTTCTTAATTTTATCTTCCAGATTTCAAAAACAATAGGGACATATTGCAGAGTATATTAGAAAGTATAAACTTTTAAAAGGCAAGGGGAAAAAATCCCCAAACTGCATAGAAGCAACAATAGCTAAAACATTATATTTCTTTTTTTTTATTTTTCAATTGTGTCATTTTGAAACACAAGTCTTGCTATATATCCCAGGCTATCCTCGAACTCACCATCCTCCTGCTTCTCAGTCATGAGAGGTGGGATTGCAGGTGTGTACCAATAGACCCAGCTATTCTTGTTCTTTAATAGAAGCTAGCTTACCTTTTCACTTGACATCATACCACTGTCATTTTTTAATATCAATAGATACTCGTTTGTTAAGATTTAATACAATTTTAAGTTGTCAATGTGATGTTCAAATTCAGAATGCTTTTGAAATTTGAATTGATTTTTAGTGAAAATTACTTTATTTGCTATGTGTTTGGATCTAGTTGCAGTCTGCTTGCTCCTTAAACAGCAGGAACATTTTTTATTGAAGCAAATGTTTCATAGAACCAATCCAGTTTTTCTCATTTACCTGTTAATTATTTGTTACCTTCATTTTCGGCTTTTTGTTTCATTGCAAACTGAGGAAAATGTGGTAAAAGTGCACTGTTTTTCAGAAAGAAAAACACTGTGTTTTGAGATACATTGCTTATAACACACGGGCTCTTTGTAATTTAGAGCTTTAACAATAGAGAAAGATCCTAAAGATTATTTTTATAAGCTTAGAAGAAACTTTCTGTTGTGTATAATTATGAAATTTCCCCATGGGCTCTCATGGCGAATACTCGGTCCTCAAACAGAGCTATCATTCTTAGAGACAATGGGAATTTTAAAGGGTAGACTCTAGTTCAGAAAGTAAACTTTGAAGGGCTGTGGGTGCCTTTGAAGGCGGTACATGGTCCCTGGTTCCTTCTCCTCCATCAATGTCCTGTCCTCCAGGAGGGGGGAGGCTCTGAAAGAGCCTCCTTCCATGATGATGCTCTCCCTTATTAACAGAGCCAGAAGCCTGAAAATTCTGAAACTGAAAGACAAAATTGTCTTCCTTCTTAATTTGTTTATGTTAGGCATTTTGTCAGTAACAAAAAACCCTAATTTCAATACTTGAAAATCTGTTTTCTCTCTACCATTTCTCTACCTAACAAACTATATAGTCATGCCCCAACAAGGGAATTAGTACTGGTTAGTACAACATTGTATTTCCTTCATTAACAATCATTATCTAGGAAATACTTTGGTAACTGTTAAAAAATGACCAACCACATACTACTTACTATAAGTAGAACAGTTTTCCATGACGTGGGACATTTGGCACTAAAACCAAGACAGTCTCCAACAATTTCCCCTAGGAAATTCCCTTTGAAAAGTTTACTCAACCAAAAATACTCAAACCTTAAACCCAATTAAGCAAATAAGCCCCTGGGGAAGAGGGCCATACCTGTAACCCTCAATAGAATCCATGGAATGATCCTGATAATCTTGAACAGTGTGCACTGAGCTTATTGATCTTGTCTATGATACTTCAATAACACTTTTTCCCAAGGATTTATTTATGAACAATAACACACTTTGACAGATGAGCTGGCCCTCCCTCACTCCTCACTTCTTGGTCACTACTCTCTAGTTGCTCTGGCTTCTTGCTGGTCCTCAAACATGTCTATTTCCAGTTCCATCCACCTCTGTACTGTCTGTTCTGTCAAATGCCCAAATATCCTTCCTCATCGCATTCATGGCACAGGTCTCAGCCATAAGAAATGCCCCTCTGGACAACCATTTACAGAAGAGCATTGTTCTTCAGCATCTGGTCCTACTTTATACTTCACAGAAGTGTCCATACCTACAGTTTCACTTTCTGTGGTATCAGGGCCAGAGGTCAAAAACGGTCTAAACATATTAAGGAAGGAGTTCTATAATCAAGTCATTCATAAGACTTCAATTTTGTTGCCTTGTGGTGCTATAAAAAGCCTCCTAATGTACACACTGCATCATTTTCAGAGGGCAAACAATTCTTTTACCCAGTGTATCCATGCTGAGAACACTACCCAATGATGGATTTCCCTGCAGGCTATTAGATCAACTGTCATGGATTCAGGCTTCTGCTCCAGAAACCCTTATTTTACTCAATAAGGGCTTATCCTATTATTTTGTTGTATTTCATTACTTGTTATCACTAATAACATACCATTCTTAGCACAAACTTTATCAGAGATATGGAAAGAACTTGCACACACTATATAAGTACACACACCCACACCCACACACCCATCAACACTATTTCATCACCACATGAAGGTCTTCGCACATATCCTCTAAAGATAATGAAGACTGTGATTCTCTTTGTCACAGTTCCAATCACTTAGCACAGGTTTATGTATTTGTTTATCATCTCGTCTGTTTTTACCCCAGTAAACTATGAGCTCAGAAGCAAGGAAAAGTTGTTTAATCGCTATTTGTAAAGAGACTATAAGAGCCAAATGGGACAGCAGTGAACACTTGAGACTAGGGCAAAATAACGCTTCTACTTAAAACTCAATTCTGTGTGACAGAATTGTCTGATCCTGAGCGGGTTGCCTAGATGAGCTTCTCTGGGCATAAGTAATACAGAGGGCAGCAATTATTAGTGAAGGATGCTCTGCGGAACAGCAAGGTAAGACCCGTAAGCCAGGTGAAGTGTCCACTGAGCAGCAAGTGCTCGGGGAAGTCCGCCCTGTGAGGCTATTGTTTCACTCATCCACGAAATTCCTTCAAGCACTGCATTCAAAAGAGGCTGCAAACCTCGAGTCATCTGAGTATGAGAATAATTAAGATCTCAAAATGGCAGACGCTATCTGTTGCTATTTCACTGTTCGGGTTTTACTCTATTCTGTTTGAGAGGACACACTTTCTCAAAGGCTAGCATCTCCATTCCATCCTCTTGATTCTGATTTCAAGGGGAAATGTTGCCGGATGCTTCCGAGATGAGTGGTAACAGTATTTTGCAATGTCTTGCAGGTTTCCTGGGAATGGCTGGTGCTAGGTTTTACTGAGCCCATTAGCACTGCGAACAACATTTGAATTGGGAATTGTTCCTTCAATTTCTAAGGCATTTACAAAACCAGTTTCCCTGACTGGGATCATTTTCTGGGCCATAAAACAGACTAAATTTGGTTTACTGTGAGGCATCAGTGGAAGGCTTTATCATGGGTTCCACTAGCAGGGCTTTCTTACAAACATGCCATCTAAATTTTCCTGAAATTTTAAAGAGTGGAACAGATGGTTCAGAGCTCTGATATTGGCCATAATGGCCTCACAAAGCTTTTTATTTCATTTGTTAATTTTTAACCTTTAAACAATGAATCACGGACTTAGGGAGAGAGCACCAAGAATGTCACTTCTGGAACTGATTTGTGTCATCCTGTGGGCCCGTAGGCGGTTAGATACAGGGTCTCGAGCTTATGATTTTCTGGCCTCGAGATTTGGGGGAGAGAAGGAGGAAGCTTGAAGATGCCAAACTGAAATCATGAATTCTATCATTTACTGGAGGCTGTGATATGAAGTGAGACTACCAGTCAGAAGTCAGGCAAGTCCCACACCTGAGTCTTCCTACATCAATTGTAGGGCTCACTTTGATATGAGGGCAAAGCATAACCCCACCCCCTCTAAAACCTGCTTTGTGGTCCACAGGGGGGAAAGGGCCTTGTGACATTCAAATGGTCCTGGAACTTACTAAGTTAACAAATTTCAAACTGTTTTACAGAAGGGGGACTAATAACATCCATTGAAGAGAGGTCACCATACTGTTTGAAGATCTGCAAAGGAGTCACGATCTTTGTTCAAGAAAGTAGAGTATTAAGACAAGTTTTGTTGGTGGAGTTCTGAACTGAATGTGTGCTGTGAAGTTCTTCTGATCATGGGAGCTGCTTCCCTTCCAAAAATAAAATAAAACACTCTGGTATGCAAATGGTAAGAATATCCTTTGGCATCAAATAATATCTAAAAGCAAACTCTGTAAAATGTCCCAGAACTGTTTATTTAAGAACAGTCTGTTCAAACTTCAAGGTGGACTCTACAGGCAAATATTTACACAGATTTTTTAAAAGACTTTTGTGAGCTTCTATTGTCCAGCTTTATTTCATTGATGTCTATCAGTCAGAGTTGTTTTTCAGTGGTAGTGTACCCTGCCCATAAAAAAATATTATTATTGGGTCAGAAACATTATAATCATGTTAACAGTGATAAGTAGAATCCAAAATCTGGTAGCCATTAACACCAACTGTGGTGGGATCCCTTTATAATATGAATGAGCAGGTAACTTCTGTTACCAAGCAGTTTAACTGGGGCAGCGTGACTAACTGAGCAGGAGCAATTCTATGGCCCAGCAGAGGAAGCTCATTGGGACACTTTCTTCAACTCTTCAAGGAAGCCATCAGAGTTTTCTATTAATTTTGACTGCATCACGACCACCACTTTTTCCTGATTTCTTGTGTTCACACCTATTTCTTCTGACCTCTACATGGAAAATCAAAGACTGGTAGCAGCTATGGCTTCCTGTTCTGGCTCCCCTTCAGCAGCAGTTCGCCTGGCTGAGCCCCTAGACTCAGTCTTACAGTCAGCTGCTCCACACCAAGGGCAGAGTTGTAGCCGTTCTCTCGCCCTGAGTTCTTAAAGTTCAACTCTGTTATTGGGCACCATGTGGCCAAGGGGGTAGTTTCTTGTGGATGTGCCTTCCTTGTATCATGCCTTGTAAGAGCCTCCTCTCCCTGGATTCTGAAACAAAACTACTAATAATCCTTCATGGTCATGGTGATACTCCACATTGTCATCTCTGTCAGAGGGAAACCCCAAATCAAAAGGATCCATTAAAAACTGGCACAGTTCTGTCAAGGCAGAGAAGACAGAGGATGGCCACGTGCAAACCTAGACTAGCTGGCCTCTTTGAGAAGACACCAGCCCCAGGCAAAGCTCATTGTCAGCCATCATCCACCTTAAAACCTAAGAGGAGACTGGCATACATTCCCCTGAGGCTTGTGGTAGCTAAGAGGCCAGACTTTGAAAACAGAAATGTCCGAGGCACACTAAGGGGCAGAAGAATATCTTCTCTTTGCCACTTAGAATGCTAGAAGCACGATCTGGAGTAGACCTCGGATTTCACATAGCTCACTTTGAACTCTGCATTAATTTTCCTTATGAACTGATATTCCAAAAAAATGTCAAACTTGCTATGATAGTTAATCTTCACTTAAGGGGATATACAATCACCATGGAAATACTTCTGTACATGTCTCTCTGGGATTGTTTCCAGAAAAGTGTAACTAAAGAGAAATGAGCCACCCCAGTGGTAGGCTCCAGGCTGAGCAAAAAGGAGAGAGAGGGTGGAGCACCAGGATGTCCATCTGTGCTTCCTGACTGCAGAGGCAACATAACGGCTGCCTCATACTCCTTCCAGGTGCCTGCCCTGCAAGGTCAGTTGTCTCCCCTCAGACTGTGAGCCAAACAGAACCCTTCTTTCCATCCATTGTCTTTGTCAGGCATTCTGGTCACAGACATGTAAAAATCAATTGATATATGCTATGATGATAAAATGTGTTCATTTTCTTCAGCAATAACATTGCATCTTCATATACTTGGATTTTAAAACCACTCCTTTCCAGCCCCACAGAGACATGCAGGTAGAGAACAGGCTCTCAGAGCTGACCATTGCTCTGCCGTTGTCCACTAGTGTCATTCTTTTGACCAACTCATTTATCACATTTTGGTATGGTTACAGCAGGCAGGACTTGTGCTAAGCAGACTGACTCAGGGGTAGGGACATTGGCACTTAACAGATGCAAAGTCCAAGCTGTCAGGATAATCTATCTGAAAGCTTGAGGATACTGACACAAAAACATGCATCCTGGCTAACATGGAGATGAAACTTTCTGGAGCACTAGTGACATCAGACGTACAAAGAGTCAAAAAACACGACTCAGCTTTATAATAGCGCTTGCAACTTTCATCTGCAAGCCACTCACTCACCACGACCTCTAGTCCCTACAGGTTAATGTCACTAATGCCATTTCTGCAAAGAATACTATGGAAGTCTCAAACACACCTTATTATTTAAGCTCTAAAATCTAGGTAGACTTTGAAACTTACAACATAAGGAGAGTTTCCATTAATTAGCTGTGCCAAGTTCGGACACTTCCAAGACAGATTCTCCAGGGAATCTAGTACACTTATGGCATGAAAGCAGCCATACGATACAAGTCAAGTCCAAGGCCCACCCTATGTGATATCGTAATAATTTTTATCAAGCTTCCCCCAAAAGAGTCAGAGAATATTAAGAGCTAAGAGGTTCTGCCCTTAATGAACTGCGTGACTTTGGGAAAGTCACTTAATTGACATAAGTGTCCCACTCAGAGGATTCCTCCACTCAGGGTCATGGTCACTCACAGAAAAGTTTTATTCTAGACTCCACAGGTGGCCAGAATATAAAACTTTGTAACTTTAAGCACGTTCCTATCTTAACCATCATTTTTGAGAGAAAATAGTCCCAAATGTTTTCAAACTAATTCTTCTTACCAACTTTCCCACAGCCATAAAATTTATTCAAATTAAGTGGCAAATGGAGACATCCTAGAGCAGACACACATTAAGTTTTAGGTTGGCGCCTTTGTATTTTACATATCACTGAATTCTCAAACAATACAATTAGCAATAGTGCAGAATGTAAGTGGATTGAATCTAAATCACGCAACTGCGGGGATAGAAGTTTTTAATCACTGGATGTTTTGTACCATAGCTGGATCATGTTGTTTATGATAATTTTATTACCTCAGTCCTATTCGTAACCAAGTTATTAGATTTCCCCGTGATGTATGGTATCACACTTGCGAAGTCCTTTCAGTAATTGGAGCTCCACAAAGCTGACTTCTAAGGCTCATTGATGTGAAAAACGATCATAAAAGTTAGGTAAGTGCAGTCATTTCATTCTTGGATTAGAACCCCCAACTACGAAAGGTATATTCTTTATATTTGATGGTATTTTTGACCAAAAATCAATTCTTTTTGTCAACGGTGTATCCTCTTGAACTTCAGGTGTCAGGCATCTATTTGTAACAGAACAAATTTAATTTTTGAAACGAAAAATGTGAGCTGCCCACTTGGACCAAATTGCAAAGTTTATTCCAGAAATATCATAGCAGAGATTCTAATCTAGATTCTTCTCTAGAAACCTGAGGAATTTAGCAAGGAAAAAATTAACTCTATCATTGAGCCCAGCCACAGAATAAAAGTTCAACATTCCTAGAGTAGGGAGCAGGTGTTGGTGTGGCTAGAGAGAGTCACACAGCACACTCAAGACTGAACTACCCAGCCTAGAGGAACTGCATTCCTCGCTTTAGTCTCTGTGCAGCTTGCTACTGGAATCCCCAAACCCAAGCCTTCTATTTTCTGACCATTTTTTTCTTTTCCTTTCTTTTCCCTCAAGACAAGTTCTTCCTACACAGTCTAGGACAATCTAAAATTCTTAATTATTCTCCTGAAGCAGCCTCCACTCTGCTCACCTAAGCCTCCTCCTTGTTCTGCCTCTAACAGTTTTGCAAAATGCTCTTGGTAGATACAATAGTTCTTTATGATCTTTCTTTAAGTGCCTATGTAACCAGTGGTGTACACATTATCTATCTGACAGAAGAGAAAACCTTCATTTTCCCCAAAGAACCACATCGAATAAATGATGAAGTGAGAAGAAGTATCTGGGGTCTGGGAAGGTGACAGACCATTGCCATTCACCAGTTGTTACTATCTCCAGGAAGTAGACCTAGAAAGGCTGAAGATGAGATACCATTCCTGTATGTAACACATCTAGGCTGAAGATGAGAGACCATTCCTGTATGTGACATGGGCACTAGCAGATCAGGAGCCTGATGGAGGAGGGTTATCTGTCTATGTGTTACTTTCATTGGTTAATA
>LOJH01000641.1:36888-49919 GCA_001685095.1 Ellobius talpinus | reverse complement strand
CTTCCTTCCTTCCTTCCTTCCTTCCTTCCTTCCTTCCTTCCTTTTTTCTATTTATTTTGTTGTTGCTGCTGCTATTGTAAAACATTTTGAACTGTCAATCTCCAGTCAAGCTACTTCTCTGAAGGGTACTGAATCCCATTGTACCTCTCTATCTGTGTAAGTCATAATGGTAGCTCTTTAGATAAATTTAGAATTTGAATACATAAGTTGTTTCACAAGAAGCTCAGTTAACTTCCAAAAACATTGTTTTGTTTTGTTTTGTTTTTAACGTTACCCAGCCGAATGAATTTCTACCCATCATCACCTAGAACAGTCATCTACCAGTTAGAAAGAACACTACTGGAAACTAAGGCTGTGTCCTTTGTTAGTTCCGTGCGGCGAGTCGTTTAAAAAAATCAAAGTGAGAAATGTCCCGTCGTCGGCAGGCGCATGCCAATTTTAACACTGTCTGCTTCTAAATGAATGCACTAGTGGTTTCCACAGGGTGGTTTCTAATATGAACTCTACTTCAAGGTGCCCTCAGGAGGGAAACTACAAATCCCAGCAAGCCCCGCGTGCACAGCCCAGGACAGCAGGAGGCGCCCCAGAGTCCTTTGCGTGCAGTGGCCCCCTTGGACACCGGAACTTGTGCTCTAAGCTCCGTGCGCCCTGCCCGGAAGACTATGGCAATGGCCACTGTGGCCGCAGCGCTCCTGGCAGCACTGGGTGGGACGCTGTGGCTGGCCGTGCGGCGGTTCTCGGGGGTCAGGGGCCAGCGGATGCAGGGAGGCGGGGACCAGAGCCTCATGCACGGGAAGACAGTGCTGATCACCGGGGCAAACAGCGGCCTGGGCCGAGCCACGGCCGCCGAGCTGCTGCGCCTTGGAGCGCGGGTCATCATGGGCTGTCGGGACCTCGGGAGAGCGGAGGAGGCGGCGGGTCAGCTCCGCCAGGAGCTCGGCCAGGCTGGGGGTCAAGAGCCTGACGCCACCAAAGGCCAGCTGGTCGTCAAGGAGCTGGACCTTGCCTCTCTACGTTCAGTGCGAGCCTTCTGCCTAGAACTGCTGCAGGTGTGGGTCTACTGAAGCCCAGCCACCCACGGGGGAGGGGCCCCTGAGGCCTGCCTGGTGTGACCTTGAGAGTGGGCAGGACTGAGAAAGACACCTGCTTGCAGGGGACCCTGCTGGGAGGAGGGGCAGGTCCGAGAAGGAATTCCTGGGAGGTCCCCAGAGGAAGTGAATAAATAAGCCAGTGTCTGGACATTCCGTTTTGTTAGGCGAGGACAGTCCAGGAATCATCACCCGATGTCTGAATTGTTTTTCCTGTGTCAGGAGTGAAATGTGTACCAGATCTTCCATGGTGTCCCAAGGCCTGAGAGGACTGCAGGAGAAAAGCTCGCCAAGAACTTTGGTTAGGCCCGTTGTAAAAGTTCCCTTGCTGTTTTTCGTTTTCCTGATTTTGTTTGTTTTGTTTTTGGTTTACCCTGCTAAAGTAGGAGGGAGTGTCTCTTGCTGATTGACAACCTTTGCATCATCCCTAACTAGATTCTATCCCATTTCCAAAGAGAATGGAATTTGGAATCCTCTTAATGGTCCAAAGCAGACAGGAATAAAAATCATATGCCTAGCTTTATTGAACATTTGATGTATGACAGGAGATGTGCCAAGCACACTATTAGTTATTGTCAGATCTTGACTTTAATTCTGTTAAAGCAAGCATTAACATCTCCACCTCGTAATAGGGAACAGAAGCATAGGAAGATTAAGTAACATGTCTTTCTTCAGTCTTTCCTTTTCTGGTGCTTGATGGCTGAGGGGTGGATGATACATGTTCCACTGAAGTAGAAAGGTTGTGGACTTACCAGAGGTAGATCTAAAGTCAGCTAGGCACAGGGAGACCGCTTGTCTCAGTTGGAATCTCTTGACTCTAAAGCTGAGGGTCTGGCTTTTTTTTTCCATGATGTACTTAGATCAAAAGAAGTATCTGGAAGTTCATTTGTTAGCAGTTAGATCTAAGCAGCCTAAGCCTGCATGTCCTAACAACTCTCTAACGGTCCAATAATAGGCAAAAAGAAGTTTCTTATTTAACTCTATGTAGTCATGATTGCTAATGGAACAGTGTGCTTGTTTGCCACTGTAGGAACTTTCCCAGTCCCCAAGTCAGCTTAGACATAGCCACCCTTCTCCTTGTTCTACATAGATTGTTTTAGTTTGCCCTTGCTTCTAAGACCATAGCTGTTAATAACTGTTAAACACAAAGCTGTACAAAGAAACCATCTCATCAGAAGAAAGCCCATACTAAGCCACTTACCTAGAGGTAGTAGTAGCTTTTGAGATAATGAGTAGAGCGTATCACTGTTCCCCTCGAAACTTAAACCCTTGCCCAGCAAGCTCCTGTTGTGTTCTAGGGAAACATGTTGCATGTTAAGAGCTGGTGCAGGTCAAAGAAATTGTTTTGTTGTTAACATGTCATTTGCATGTAGCAGATCAAGTAGCAATATTAGTCTCTGGGATATTTTGGAAGCATAGAAAGCGGGTCATTCTGATCACTGACATGTATAGGGTTGAGCATGTTCATTCCTGATACCTTTGCTGCTTCGAACAGAACACAAAGAGGTAGCTAAATTGTGCTACCCTAAGTATTTACATTCTTGCTTGGTGTTGAAGTTCGGTGATTATAATTAGAAGGAAAATGAAATGGAGGTTTTGACATTCACTGTTTGGTATTCTTGGAATTTATGCCATTTATCTTCTAGAATTTAAAAAATAATAAATGATAAAGTCTTAACACAAACCCAGCAAAGAATGATAGGTCAGAAATGATTAACTCTGGAGCCCTTTCCAGAAGATTAGCGAAGATGAACACTCCTTCCTTCCCCGTATCTGTGAACTCATATTCCCCTTTTGAAGTTGACTGGTGCAAAACATGAAAGTTTTTTCCTCGGGCCAGAATGAGAAACAGTTAACCGACAGGTAGCCTTTGATAACGGTTTTGAAATTTAACACATTTTTCTTTCACTTACACTTGGCAAAGAGAGAGAAAGAATTGAAATTTGACCTGAAATTAATTTAATCATAGGTCATCACTGTGACTTTACACCTGGAACACATTGTGCATTTCTTTCCCTCTGTCATCAGAAGAGACAGAAGAGCCAGGAAAGAGCCAAAGAAAACCGACCTAAATGATGTAAAGAATGAAAGACTCCCTGTGAGAACAGTGCAGTTTAGGACTTTAATTTGGGAAGATGTGGAGCTGTATGGTGCTTGGAAGAGATTTCATATGGGGAAGAAAGGGCAGAGTTCTGGAACCACAGTGGTGGTTAATGGTGTCTGTCGATGCTATCTCTTCTATCTCTTGTACTCTTGGCTCCATCATGGTCCTGTGTTGTTACTAATATTTTGATGTTATCCACTCAATGATTTGATTAACCTTTCTTTATTGATTTTTTTTAGCAATATTCGCTCTAGTCCAAAGTTTACTTCTCTGACCGTTCTTCATCCCAATTTTGGGAAAGTGCCTTGAAGTTATTCTATCCCTGTGGTGACATTTTATATTTAACAGGACTGCAGAGTTAAGCATCTTAATTTACCAATGGTGGTGATACCAGTAAGGTGGGAGTCACAAAACCAGCCCTTTGCTGGAAGTGGTCTGCTGTGCTCACCTTGAATCAAGCTCTGTTTTTTTTTTAATTTTATTGATTTTTATTGAACTCTACATTTTTCTCTGCTCCCCTCCCCTTCAACCCTCTCCCAGGGTCCCCATGCTCCCAATTTGCTCAGGAGATGAAGCTCTGTTTTAAACAGCCCAGTTAGAAGTTAGAAGGCCAGGCTAGGTTACTAATTATGAGAATGGGCTTTGGAATCTAAGGGTTTCATCCTCAGGCTGATTCTGACTTGCCTCTTAGAAGCCTGGTGACAATGACCAAGTCACCTGGGTCTGCCTTGAACTTAAGGACATTAAAAGTAGATAAGGTTATCTGAGAAAGGGACCAAGCAGGCCCTTCCTAATCATGTAACATTGCCTTAAAAGTCTATTTTTTCATATTTTGCAAGATTTTTTAGGTTTATCACAGGGACACATTATAAATTTGATATAACAACACCAAACTGGTATTTTTCTAGTTCAACTGAAATTAAGAGAAGACATACAATCCTAGGAGTTCCTCACCTCCAAATTTGCTGTATTTCTGTTTTAAAAAAGACCTTGATAATTATATCATCAACATCTGAGTGAAATGTAAGAGTATACATATTCATAATCATTAAGTTGTAGAAAGTCTAAGATTGACAGTGTTTCAAACAGTTACTGAATACATAGGCTAAAACTTGAGATTAGTTTTAGTCTCAAACTCGTCTCATTGTTAGGAAGACAGACCTGAGTGAAAAGAGTTATGGAAAATGCGTGTTCCTAATTCTGCATTCTTTTTCTGGTTTTAAAGGAGGAACCCAGGCTAGACGTCCTGATCAATAATGCAGGGATCTTCCAGTGTCCATACATGAAGACAGAAGATGGCTTTGAGATGCAGTTTGGAGTGAACCATCTGGGCCACTTCCTACTCACCAATCTTCTGCTTGGCCTCCTCAAAAGTTCCGCTCCCAGCAGGATTGTTGTCGTTTCTTCCAAACTTTATAAATATGGAGACATCAACTTTGAAGACTTGAACAGTGAACAGAGCTATAATAAAAGCTTCTCTTATAGTCGAAGCAAACTGGCTAACATTCTTTTCACCAGAGAACTAGCCCGTCGCTTAGAAGGCACAAACGTGACTGTCAATGTGTTGCATCCTGGTATTGTGCGGACAAACCTCGGGAGGCACATACACATCCCACTGTTGGCCAGACCACTTTTCAATTTGGTATCGTGGGCATTTTTCAAATCTCCACTAGAAGGTGCCCAGACCTCCATCTACTTAGCCTCCTCACCCGAGGTGGAAGGGGTATCCGGAAAGTATTTTGGAGATTGTAAGGAGGAAGAACTGTTGCCCAAAGCTATGGATGAGTCAGTCGCAAGAAAACTGTGGGATATCAGTGAAGTGATGGTTGGCATTTTAAAGTAGGAATAAAGATAAGAGGGCTATTTATAAGACTATCCATCACAGCCTTGGTCGGGAGCAGCATGTTGTGAGTGTGCTACTTGAACACAGTTTGGGTTTGACAGTAATACTGCTGAGAGGTACACATGAATATTTGAAGGGCACTGTTACATGGGCTAATATAAAGTTAAATAACTAAAGTGAGCAAAACCATTCTGTTTTATTATTAAAAATTATAATTAGGCAATCAAATTACAGATGCTAAAGATATTCGCAATTTAAACGATACCTTGAGAGGGTTTTCAAAAACTTTTTGCATTTCATAATGAGATGTTAAGAATTTTTCCTACAATGCCTGTTTTGTGGAAATAATATGCCTAGAGTGTGCACATAAATTATTACTTGGAATAAATGTATGAAGCCGATTCCTCAGTGTGCATTTCTGTAGAAGTATCTGAGTGCAGTCCATAGCTTGTCCTCCCTGGCCTTTTGTAGTCTTCTTGTACCCATGTTCTTCCTGTCATATCTTGTATACTGCTCGGAAACTTTTTGTTTATAAAACTCCAATCTATGACCTTGTGTCCTAATGTACTTTCAAACCTGCAATGGTTTTCCAGTTAACGTTGCAGTAAGTTTTCTTAGCCTCTTTCTGCTGTTGTGTTGTTTTTTGTTTTCCTTTTCCAGCTGTAGAAGTCTTTTCCTCAAACGTCAATGTTGAATATCGAAATGTAGCAGTGATGTGGGGCTGGGATTCCCCAAATAGACATAGATTGTTGTAGTTGATAGATCATCCATAAACTTTAAGCCCTATGATACATGCTGGAGACACTCCACAAACTGTCACATGCCTGTACTCAGTCTTGTTGAATGGAAAGAACTCTAGCCACCACAGCCCAACAGAGTGGACTAGACATGTGGAAGGAGAGTGCATGAAATATTGAAAAACAAACTTACAATCTTAGTTAAACAGGCAGATGTCTAGTCAAGACCCTCAGATTGCCCTGAATATAGAAGAGTAATCCACGCCCTTGCCTTCAGATCATCTCTTCATATGTTCCCTGACACGTGTCCAGCAGGTGGACCTGTAGGCAGAAGCAATTCTGTCTTCTTGTTTTATTTCCCCTGACTTAGCTTTGCTTAAAGTGCGCTAATTGTTCACTCCAGGGCTGGTTAGACAATTTAAAAGAATTATCCAAAGAAAGTAATTTTTCTCCCTCAAAAATCAAAGTAGTAACTGGCATGGAGTGAAAAAGAGCAACAAAGAATGAATTATAAATACATTTACATATGTTTTATAAAATATTTCATACATATATGAATTTTATTTATTAAGTATATACATATATAATAAATATAAATAAAAATGTTTTATAAAAATAGTTCAGCCAAAATGGGCATAGTATAGGCTTCTGTGTTTTAACAACAGAAGCATCAACTTAATAACTTCATTTTTTTTGTCCTGTCACCTCAATGTTAATGAAAACACCAAATGAGAGGCAGCTCCCTTTAGTTTAATGACCATTAGGGCAGAGCTAATGCTTGTTATTTTTAAGAACTTGTCGTACCTGATTAATAATATTGTTTCTTCTCCAGATTGGCACGATCTCGGCAGATCATGCTAAAGTTCTGCTTTCCTTTAGAGCATCGCCTTCTGAGTACAGCAAATGGCCCTCTCACCACAGGTGTGTCTCTGAGGACGTAGTGGGCAGAGCTATGCCATATTCTTTGAAATGTATTTTAGAAGGTCATCCTACAAAGAGACCTGCTACACTTGGAAATATGGGCAGGAAGTACACAAGAATGCAGCTTGGAAAAATAGAAGCTAATAAATCTGTCCTACACCTCGGCTTCATTAAAAAGGAGCTCCCTTTTTCGTTTAATGCCATCTTTCTCTGGCTGTACTGTGACACCCGATGCTTTTCAGGGGATGTGGACCTTTTGAGCCTTTCAGCGTTCTTGTTTGTGGCACCACAATAAAATAGGATATATTAATTTATAGTGATGGGAAAAGAAACTTATCTGCAAACACCAGCTATTATGGTAAAATGAGCTGCCATTTGGAAGATGTCTTCCCCACTACTGTGCCTGATGGAATCAAGGGCCCATAGCAGCAGCATGGGAAGATCATTCCAGCTCTTTCTCCCATAACTCACTCCTGATCTTTCCACCACGCAAAGGAATAAGGGAAACAGTTCTGTTACTTTGATACTTTTACTCTCAGCAAAATACTGGTAGAACAAGCCTGGGCCAAGCAATGGAATAAGTGAAGTGAAACCCATTTCCCCCTCCTTATTCTTGACTTTGTTATTTGTTCGTTGGTTGGTTGGTTTTAAAACTGACTTCATTCAAGCAGTTTGGTCCTATAAGCAGCACAATCATTGGTCTGCTGTTTGAACATCACCCACATTACTTAACCTAGCGGAGTTCCTAATTACCAATTAGCCTGGAAAGGGGTTTCATTTCTTAGCATACCACTACACTGGGTTTAGTTAATCACTTCCCAACTTAACTCTTCTAGTGATCATGGAAAATTACAGAACCATTCTGAAAACATTGTCTTCCTAGCTCTAGCATCAGCTACAATGTCCATTGTAAAGTTTCTGGTTGTGTATGGATATATGCCTGTGCCACAACATATATATGAAGGTCAGTGAACAAGTTTGTGGATTCTGCTCTCTCCTTCCATCTTGTCCTTGGTTCTGGAGATCAAACTCAGGTCATCAGGCATCTATAGCAAGCACTGAACTATTTTGTTGGCTGACAACTACCTACTTCAAAGGACTGGCCAATGAATGAATGTGTCAGAGAGTCAAGCATTTAGACAGATGGTAACACAGACATGCATCCACTTCTATTTCAAAAACATGCCTAATAATGACAGTCGTAGTAATACTGATCAGTAACAGTAATGGTTAGCTGAGTATGTTTGATGGAAAGGACTCTAAACCATGAACCAGTAGCCTGTTTCTGCAGAAAGCTAACTGTGCATATTTCAAGTTTGGTGAGTCATTGTCAATCCATGTTATATATTCTCACATACTGTCTTTGTTTTTACTCCAATATTATAAAACTGTAAAAACCATGCTCGGCTAGTCCAGAATATTCTATTGCACTTCAACAACCTCAGTGCTGTCTTCCAAGCCTGCTACATTCACATAGAGTTCATCTTTCTGCGGTGCTTGTAAAAACAGCAACTCCTTCTGTACAGGGCTGCTTCTGTTTTTCTATATGATTTTTAATCTTGTATGATTATTTACTCGAAGACCCAGGAGGTCTAGAGAGTATATTTTGAAATCTATCTCAAACTATAGATTCTGGGGTGAGGAATAGCAGTTATCTGCTTCCAGCTCCATCCCTGCACAAACCTGCTGGGCCTGGCCAGAGATCTAAGAAAAATCTATATTTGAATATTTAATTGATTCCAAATGTCCCAAGAATCACTAAAGAGAACATGTTACTAATCACCCTTCAGGAGTTGGGCCCCCACAGACAGCTTCAGATGTTCACAAGGCTTCTCTGGACAATGGGGAGTTAAATTAGTTACAGGTCAACATGGAGGAAGGTAGTTGGAAGGCATGCCCAGCTTTCTGCAGACAGCAAGGAAGAGGTTTTTGCCAAGCCAGATGTTTAATCAAAGTTACTCCACTTTGATGCACTCTTTGGCAGCCACCATGTGACTGACTTACTGTAAGAGCAGAATCCCCACTCTTTCTGAGAAGCACATAAATTGAGTTTCGTAACCTTTAAAGGTGCTGATGAGCTCCTTTCTAGCATGGTGTTGTGTCCATCCTTTGGACACTGCGAGAATACCTTGTCAAAGTTCATGCCGGAAAGCTGTGAAACTACATTGCAAAATGTAAAAGGAAAGAGAGGGAGGGAGGGAGAGAAAACCCTTGTAACGTTTTTAGTAACTTTATGTGGCAGACCACATTTCCAGCTGTCCTGGGGTACATGTGGCCTATACACCACAGGTTGGCTATAACTATGGACCCTTTGCTCCCCTTTGTCCTGTCATCGTTAAGACAAGGAGATTATGTACCATCACTTGTCCAATTAACAAATATTTGAATAGCTTTCACATGTTAGACCTTGGCCTGGTATCTGCATCCTGGGACGCAGGCGGCAACAGAAAAGCCAGCCAAAGCTATGTGTCCTTGTGTGCTCGTTAGCTGTGTTAATCACAGGACAGTTTAATAGTCATAACACAAACTGCTGAAACGTAAAGTCAAAGAAAAAGTGGATTTCTATAAAACATCGTCTGAGTGCTTTGCAACAAGAAAACAAGGACAGATCATTGGAAATTTATGGTTGAATAAAGTGGCAAACAGCTATCTTTACTAAAAATAAATGCTCTGAAAGCATAAAAAGTTTGGGGACTCAGTGCCTTGAAAGTGACTTTAAGCTGGGTCTATTTCTCTGCTATTTTTTTGCTTGTTTTCATTTTTATTTGTTTAATTTGTAGGCCGACAAAACAATTGGCTTTATTAGGGCATTTTTGTACACGTGCAGCATTATACCACATTCCTGTTTTTATCCTTCTACTGCACTGTTTGGTCCTCTTTAAAAAAAATGACACCAAAGTTGGAACTCATAGACTGTGCTCCCTACATGAACAGAGTGTCAGAAGATACAATTCCAAGTGGATTTAAGCTCAAAGAGCAGCAAGGAGGTTGATTAAGCCCTTAGCCTCAAATGAGATGAAGGTTAATGAATGGATATGTTCTGTTTCCAGATCAGTTAATAGCTTCATGGTGTAGAGGGCTCACCACTGCTATTTCCTTCCTTAAGCCTTTTCATGGAACCAGCCAGTTTCAAAAAAGAAGGGTTTCTCCTGTGGAAGACACAGTAATCACTGGCATTTCAGAAGAATTTCTGTTGGATGAAATTTGTAATACACATTTTCTATGGGGTGATTCATAATCATCCAATGACTTCTAAATTTTGGAATGACTTCTTTCTTTTTAATGTACCAACGTGCTGAATTGATTATCTGATGTAATCAGTGCGGTCCCAACATGTTTTTGCAGCTGCTCCTTCAGATTTAATTTCATTATCAGCTTTGCCTCTCTCTCCCTCATTTAAAAAGTGCCAACTAATTATGGTAAATAGCAAAGTTCCTGAATGCTTAAGGTTTATGGTTTTAATACTGTCATCTTGAATTGAGAAGTTACTGTGTTATGTATGTATTGCGGTCCCATTGCTGATATTTGAGGCTTTTTGAAAATATATTCATTCATTCATTCATTCATTTATAAATCCAAACTTAGACAAAGTAGTTACACCTTTTCATTGTTGTGACATTGCACACATCTAAGTCATCATCCACTCGTTAGCAGGATGAAATGGGAAACCCATTCTTTGTGCCACCATGAAACTAGCAAGATGAATAAGTTAGATATTTTGTGGTAAACACATTAAATGGATTCAGAGTTGTTGGTTTTTTTAATCTCCATAAATCTGCACACATGTTGGGCTTTTAGCTATACCTGGAAGCTGTATGTATGGTTTGAGGAAATGCCAAGCCCTATCATTATTAGCTTCTTCAAAAAGAAAAAAAAAGAAAAGAAAGAAAAGCAAAACTAGTTTCTGCCACCAACCCATGAAAGCACAGGAAATGGCTTCATGTAGTAAGTGTCCAGGTCTAAGCAATCTGTTGACAGAAAGGGTTTCTACCCAAGGGTTTCTCGTTAATGTAATCAAACACTTCAGAGCCGTAGCCCAGCAAGATCAGATCCACCCACCTCTGAGTTTATCTTTAGCTCATCTGGAAGAGTTTATTTTAAACACTGAACATTGTTTGCTGCTGTTGAAATGAAAGTGAGAGAGTTACAAGCTTTAGTCCATGGCCATCTGGCAGATTTACTGATGGATCGGGTTCTTTAATCCATATAACCCCGTGTGTGGGAGCTATTGTCTTTGTGTTGCTCATGCAGCTGGCTTGGCTGAACTTCCAAACGCTCACACAAAGCTATCAAGAGCCATCCTATAGATAAATGAAGTTGGGGTTGTTGTAAAAAGCCATCACAGTCTTTTGGAGAAGGTGTGGATGTATATTATCTTTATTCTTTTCTGAATACACATTTTTGCTATGTCTCTCTTAGTGACCTGGGAAAAAAAGATGACTGTTTTGGGGTAATTTTAGAAAAATAATAAATGAAGATGATAAAAAGACAGACTATGCTTAAATTTAAAAAAGTACATAGCAGATTAGAAAGGAAGGGAATAATGGCCAAGCACTCTTTGCAGTGACGATTTGTCTATTTGTTCATTCTCCTTCTTTATGTGATGTAGACTTGCTCAATGGTGCACATATTACACACTGAATCTCTGTATCAGCTTAGGGAACAATAGTAGTGAGTTTAGTACATAGTGGTACCCAGATTTCCAAGAGGACCTTACACCAAACATGATTTATATCCAACTCTAGAGCACATGCACAAATGTAAATATACACAGGAATTAAGACATTACATACCAACAGGCAAGATGAACTCTTACCACCAGCACTGATGGCTTGGGTTCAATCCCTCATACCCACATGGTGGGAAGAACCAGTTCCCCCAAGTTCTCCTCTGACTTCCACATGTATGCATGGCTTATGTGTATCCGCACAAATAAAAATGTAAGACATAGTATGCAAACAATAGGCTTTATGGAAGATGGGCTAGCTTGCATGGCATATATAAAGTTTATAGGAAAATTGTCAGAGAAATAAAACCTGAAACATTGAGATATAATCAATTGGTATTTAGTTTTATTTCTACCTAAAATCACTTTTCTTGTTTGTTTTCACTTTATCTTATTATTTATTATTAGAAGTCTGTAGCCTAATGAGAAAAAGAAAGGTAGGTTTGGATGGCTGAGGAAATAAAGAGGATCTGATAGGAGCTAGGAGAAGGGAAACTATAATCATAATATATTGTATAGAAAATAAATTTTCTATTAAAAAATGAAACTGATTCTTTAAAATTTTACAAATTGTTGCATTTACAAACAAAAGGCAGAGAGTCAGAGAATGCAGCTTGGTTGGTAGAGTGAACTTGCCTGGCATGCATGGAGCCCTGGGCATGGCAGCATGCCCATAGTCGGATCAGAAATTCTACTTCCCCTTTGGCTATATACCATTTAGTCCAGCCTGGGATAGGTGAGACCTTCTCAAGGGTGTTTTTATAAAGCCAAACCCAGAAAGGACTGCATTGCCTATATTATGCATAAAAACATGCTATCCCAAACTCATGACATTAAAAGAGGATTCTGACAGAAACATGGAGAACGAAGCCTTCCTCCTGCCACAATGGGATATTTTCTCCTGGCAAGAAAGATCATCGGAATAGTTAACTTCTTTTGGCTCAGCTTCATTTGTTGTGTAGTTTGTTTGTTATGAGGACGAGGAACAATTTGGGTCACAACATTGATGATTATGAGTACACTCACAAGTACAGGTGTTGAGTGAAGGGAACAGTGTTGGTGGTATCCTGATTCCATATCCCGATCCTGGTGCAGGGATAACCCAAGTTGTAACTTGGAATTCCAGCAAAAGCCTCCAGGCTCCTTGCCTTCCTGATTATGACAGAAGTAGTAACTTCACCAAGCTGATTAGTTCCAGTAATGTTCCCAGTCACTCTGTAGCTTACTCCAGTCTTCTCCACGAGTTTATTGTTGCTTATGTCACTATGTTTCTGTTCCTTGCATCTTAAACTATTCAAAATGGATTCTGCTTGAACAAATAAAATAGGTCACCAGGATTACTGACCTTTTCAATAATTAAATGATGCTGATATAGACAGATGGCCTAAGTAGAGAACCTGAGTGTTTCAGTCTGAATAAAATGAGACACAGTGCTGGTGAAAGTGGCATCTACCATGGCAATTCTTTGGTAAAATTAAAACTGTGTAATGTATAAATGTCAGCCTAGTAGCTTTGGGTATTTAAATTTGTTGATGTTTGTTGATGAAGAAAAACAAATGAGAGCAAGAGGAGAGAGAGAGAGAGAGAGAGAGAGAGAGAGAGAGAGAGAGAG
>LOJH01000641.1:14096-36844 GCA_001685095.1 Ellobius talpinus | reverse complement strand
GAGAGAGAGAGAGAGAGAGAGAGAGAGAGAGAGAGAGAAGAAAATCTATTTTTTTATTCCAGCGAGGAAGTTTGTTTGGAAAACCAAATGACAACAAGAATCTTAGCTATGAATCAGAGCAAAGGAAGTGAGTTCTTGCTTGAATGTTTGGTGATAACCAGTAATGGTTGTATTAGGTGAATCCTTACTCTAGCAGTGGCTCTTCTAGAAGCCCTTGGACTCATGCATGCTGCCTTGATGACTGCTAACTTTTATGTGACTTTTTTCCCTTTTAATTTATCTCAGCTAACATTTTGTCACTCTATATAGCTCACGGAGATGTAAAGGTAGACATATTAAAAAAATAGGCAAGGGTGGAGACCAATATTCACAGTGCAATAGGCTGACGGTTGAAAGTATCCATCCATCCATATAGCTAGAGAGTTAAATCCATACCTAAGTTGAGATGTCTGTTGAACCAGTTAATTTATCACAGCTCCTTTCCAGTTAAGAGATCTGTGGTAGACCAGGGGCTGCCTTGGCAGCCATGTAGATGAGATTGCAGAATGACTTGTGATGGATAACCTTGCATAAGTGTTTGGGCTATTGGGACTGGATGAGAAAGAGGTTCACAACAGAATCCCCAGGAATAGCTAGTTCTTCTTCTATGCTGCACATAAAATCAGAGAAGCCAAGGTAAGAGGTGAATCAAGGGCTCCTAAGAGCTAGAGTGGAATGTTGTGACTGCACAGAAGTCAAGCATTTGAGCGAGTCATTTCTATTCCATTATTCTTACAAGAGTGGCCATAAATCAGTACAAAACATTGAGCTGCTATTTTTAATATTGGGTTATTAATTAGTTCATTGATAACCTGAAAGGTAAGACGTTTACCACCTCACTGATGTTCAAGTAAGATGGGGATGATGCCGTGGCCCCGAGAGCAGAGCACGGCATCTTACATTCTCTGAAATACATCAGTGTTCAGTCCTTGTAAAGAGAGCCCTTTTGGTTGGGTTCTCTGGGACACCCCTATTTGACAGTGGAAATAAGAACTAGGAAACAGGCTTCATCACTTTCTGTAACTATAACCATTGGTAGTTGGGAATTAGTATGAGGGAGGCTGGAATGTCTACAGAGAAGTCACACAAGCTGAAAAAAATGTTTTGACTCCTGCCACCAGCTCCCCTGGTTGCTTCTGTGTTGTTAGCCGAATTATTGCTTCCCACCATCCAGTAGTTTCTGGAGATCTAATGAACTGTGTTGAGAGGTTTGCTTTCAGTTGCTTAAACAGGGCATGCTAAGGTCAACATAATTATTTCTGCAGTAAGCATTGTGCATTTACTTTATCCCTCAATGAATTTCCATGTGAAATAATATATGTAAAAACTTGAGGGCATTTTTATTCTTTTCACAATAATAACATGTTGTTTTGTGAATCTCTAGAATAAGAGCATGACTTAATAAATGACCCAAAAAGAACACGTGATCAAAGTCACTCTAGTATATCTACCATTTCCAGGATAGATTTACAAGTATCACTTCTAATACAACAACACGGTGTGCAAGGAATTCTTAATCCTCTATTAAGGATAAAAAAATTGGAATTCAGAAAACAAAAAGTGATTTTTGGTCATAATGAGCCAATGGTTTAACCATAATCCTTCAGTAGTTAGAGTTTTTGGCTGCTTTAATATTTTAGCAGATGCTTTGTGTAGGAACCAACTAGGTTCCATAAAACAAATTAACATTTCCTCTAAACTCAAAACAATAATATGTATTTAATTCTCATGCTCATAACTATTTTTTTCAAAATTTCTCCTAAATATATTCATTTCCCAGAATAGGTATTATTTTAAATAAGATTGTTTCTGCCAGACAAGTCAAGAATGTGTTAATTTTTTTCACTAAGCATACTCTATTTAGTTTCCCTGTCAACACAAGCTAATTGAAAAGGTTTCTGTGTAATATCCTAAGTGTAAATTATTTATCAGTGTGGTTAAATAACCCAGTGCCCAGCACAGTGTTCGTTTCTTGCCAGAGGGAAATATATCATCTTTCACAGCTTTGGAGAAATTGAACAAACAATGGTGATATCTGAACTAAATCATAATGCAATGATCAAAAGGACCATGTTATGAGACTTTATAGTAAATGCATTTATTTCTCTTGCGATGAAGCACTTTTAACTCTCCCACAGCTGCCTGGAAGTCGAAGACACTAGACATACCCTATTAGTGAAACCCCATTAATTCAGGCCGGCATTTACTTAGAATAGTTTTCCTATTCTGATACTGGTAACATACTTGGCATAGCAGTATTTTTTCATGTAAATTTGTCTAATTAACGTGAAGGGTGACAGAGAAAAGCTTTTGGGTCTCTTAAAAAATAGTTGAAGGATCATTGGCATTTGGACTTGATAGGCTAAATTACAAAAGCTAATCATTGTTTAAAGACAACTCTGGATGAAATTTCTTATAATTTTTTAACTTCAAAGAACTGTAAGATAATGAGATGTTATCAGATCAAAATCCGGTCAATGTGAATAAATAAATTCACACAAACTGAAAGATGACTTTCGTCAAGAAGGCACCTATTTCCCTCTGCTAATCTAAAAAACAATGTGCACAAACTTCTGTTACTTCACTTTCTGACACTTGAAAAACAATAGAAATGAATGATCACAGAAACTTAGACATCTGAATCTGCATTGTGAATGGCTGTCTACTCAAAGTAAATATACACATGAGCTACCTAGGTTCTTGCCTGGACTTTTCTTTGTGATAGGAGTTCTACTAACACAGAGCAGAGGAGGGAAGGTAGAAGAAAAGAAGCAAGTTCACCCCCCTCAAGGTTATAACTAAGCTTTAGCCTCCAGTGAGTCCAAACTGAGGTTAGGAAGAAAGTTTAAGAAACTCAAACCAGTGATTTGGTTCATAATTATTAGGCACCAGGGGTGTCCTTAGTGATTGACCAGAGAAAACAAATTTTCACTGCAAGGCACCTTCTGGAAATGGTTGAGTGGGCTCTGTAAAAGGTTTTCTATGTACAATAGCTACCACTAAGAATTCAGGCCTGGGCACACTGCCCTCTACTCATAGTTCAGAAAAAAGAATTATCAGATGAAAGTGATAAAATATTGACAGTTACTATGTTCAACAAAATTTCAAGAGAAACAGACAATTAGAAAAGTGATAGACTTGAGTAATAAATAAAATCTCTTTAAAAGAAAATATAACTGAAAAGACTCAGAGGTGGAGTTGGCTGAACACAATAGAAAGGAGAAGTGGAGGGGGGTGTGGTCAGGGAAGAAATTACCAAACTTCAATGGGAGAGACAGAGGACGGAAACCTTGGAAGATATACGAGGAAATATAACAGGTGGAATATGGAAAGAAATTACAGGATGTTCAGAAATGAAACAACAGGGAGTGAGAACAGAGGCAATATTAGAAGTGACAGGAAGATTGTTCTCAACGTGATTACAACAGCAATTCACAGTTTCAGGAGGGCTAATTTGAAATGTGAAAAGAGAAAAGTTTCATGTTAAAATATTAGCACACACACAGACATGGAATCTACAGATATTTGCCGCAGCTTTAATCATGTCAGCCCCAAACTCAGAACAGTAGAGATGAACGAGCAAATGGATAGCAAATTCTGGTATATCCAAGCCACGAAATAGATTTCACTGCTGACAAGATACCTGCTGCCAGGCAGTAGGTATTTATGATTTATGATTTATGCTGAATCCATAAATCAATCAGCCATAAAAGACCATACACTGTATGAACCAGAAACTACTGCGTTCTGCAATATACAAGCCATAGAAGTAACAGAATGATCAATGGTTAGTGCAGATTGGAAAGAATGAACACACCCACAGAGCACAGGGGAGTCTTGAGGCATCTTAGTTGTACATACATATTATTATTCATCTTCCAAATGCCCTGGAAGCTCACCAGGAGTGAACTGTATTAACAGCAACAAAGAGAACATTCCTATCTAGACACACAGTGAAAAAAAAACTTCCAGAAAAAAAGACACAGAGAAAATCAAAGAAGCTACTGGAAAGAATAAATGGATCACCCTTAAAAGACAGACGGTGGCCTTCTTGGCAGCAATAGTTTGAGCCAGAGACCAGAATGGACTGAACAGAAACAACTGCCAGATTGCTGCCTACCCCATCAAGCTATATGTCCACAGTGTATATGAAATTAAACGTTAGCTAAAGTGCCAAAACAGGACTGACCACACATAACCCCATCAGAGGTATCCTCAGTGATTTACTTCTGACCGAAGGAATGTCTCAGACAGAACACAGGAGATATCCAAAAGAGACAACAGCATGGAGACCACTGAAGCTAAAACACAGAGGTATTTTAGAAAGTACGAATGGAGAGTAGTGTATTTACGTGTGGAGGGGTGAGTGTGGTGTGGGTGAAATGGCAGACTTAATTGTTTAAACATTGTTTTTTTCTGGACAGCGGAAACACTGAGTTCAAGTGTTCCAAGATTTTGCACTATCCTGAAATCAGATAAAAGTAATTATCAATAATAAAAATTTGCTAAGGACACTGATGTGATACAAGTGGTCACTGCAACAATAATAAGAAGGAACCCTCCTTTCCAGCATCACACAGTAGAAAATGAAATGATAAAATAACCTGAGGAAAGAATGAGAAGAGAAAAAGTAGAGTATGAAGGGCACACAGTAGTGTTGTGCATTCAAACCAAAATACTTAGTTGAGATAAATGCAAGCAGTAGGAACTACTCTGCAAAAACACAACAGAGGGTTTTGGATAGTCTTCTTTGAAATCTAATGTGTTACTAGTAAAGATTAAATACAAATATGAAACAGTTTGAAAGAGAGAGGAGGAGGAGATGTTCCAAGAAGTTATTAGTCAAATGAAAACTAGTGCAGATTTATTAAGGCATACCCAAACCAAGTCCAAAAGCATTACTGTCAGAGACAATATCATGGTAATAAAATGTTTAATTCACCAGTTTATTAACTGTTTGATGAACTTAGTTATATAAAAATCTTCAATAATACAGCCTCAAAACATTAAAATGCTGAGAAACACCAATAACTGTATTTACCAAGGGGATTTCTATATTTGTTGTTGGGATAAAATTTTTAAGTATAGTTCTTAAAAACTATGACAAATTAACTGTATGGACCAGATATAGAGCATTGCTCTCATTGACTGAAGGACAGATTATCTGTCAAGCTCCTGGAAAGTTTCAGAAAGTGACTTTATTGTATAGAGCAAGGCTCAACTTACGTCATACGTTTGAGAGTATATGGAAAGTCTCCCAAACCACAAGACAAGAAAGACACCAGGGGCTAAACCACAACTAGTTGTTATTATTATTGTGACAAGTCTTTTCCCGGGGAGATGTGGCATATATGTCTATTCTCCCCAGATAAGAAACCCACAACAGACCAAAGTACCAATACCACCAAAGGCCAATTTGGTGAACCATGAGTGTTACTGAGGTTACTTTTGGAAATATGGGTGAAAGGTTACTTAGCAGAAGCCTCAATGACTCAAAGATTGCAGCTGCATCGACAAAGCCCAGCCCAGCATGGGTGACAGCTCACCAAAGCTGGGAACCTCCAACAGGTTGGAGCATGTCTCTTCCAAGTGACTCATTTGTTCTAAACCTCTTCCAGGCAGCATGCTGTTTTCTGCCTCTTCCAGGCAGTTGGTCTGGTCCCAGATGTTGGAGCTTATCTTTGCAGCTTGGTTTGTCTGAGAGTGACTCTAAATGACCTTTACTGCTTAGTTGGGCAGGGAGGGGCCTAGTGGAATATGCTTAGTTTCAGGGACTTCCTGGAGTTATTTTGAGTTGTTTGCCTTCTTATCATAGTGAGATTCCCTCGGAAAATGAAAACATCACTCTCAGAGGAAATTGCTATGTAATATTAGTAAACTTGTATATTTGAAAATTAGGAAGTAGATTTCTAAGTGAATAGTGAGTCAAGGAGTGGATGAGGGTGGAATGAGGGGGAAGTTAGAGGGAACAGAAGGAGGGGAGGGAGTGGGAACTGGGAATCGTATGTAAAATGAGAAAAGATAGTACTGTTGCTTTTTTAATTAATTATTTAAAAAGAAAAATAAAAATGGAAGATGAAAGATTTTGAAACAATGAGAATGAGAGGATAACTTTGAATAAAAAAATTAAAAGTAAAATAAAGAGAAATCAATGTTGTGCTAGGAGTTAAATAAAATATGGCAAAAAAAATCATGGACAGGAAATTCAAACAATTTAAAGCAAATGAAATGGTTCATCTATCATTTATAATGCTTCCACTACCAAATATGTGGGGTTTATTTTCTCACACCAAGAAGTTCTCTAAAGCTCTGTAGTGTCCAGTGATTCAACTCTGATTCAATATTTCAGTCGGACCTTTTCAATTAAGACTGCCCCAAATTGCAGGTTTGAATCACAAGTGGTGGGTTACCAGGTTACTCTTACTGTTTCACAATTGATCACAGCTGGAAGCTTATATGCTCCCTCCTCAGCTTACTGTCACATCTCACAGCACTCAGAAATCTTTACCAACTGTTACGAGTTTCATGAGAAAAGATGCTGCAAAAGGCAGAAATGAGGAACCAGATGGTGAGGTACAAGAGTCCTGTGTATTTGTGGCTGCTCCTGCCTACCTGGAATACATTGTCATCCAAACACGTGGATGTATCACCAACCCAGAAACTCTAAATCCAGTTATTTGGAGGATTTAAGAAAGCTATATTATGTAGTAGGAAAAACTCATACAATTATTGGCTGTAGGTCATTGACCTTAATCTCCATTTCTTCCTCCTTCTCTATAGGCTGGGAGGTGGTACTCAACATTCTAGTCTTTAAACCATTGATTGGTACCTCTGTCAATCAGACTTCATCCTCATTAGCATAAACTCAGTTATGCTGAAAAAGACTTTGAAAATATTGAAAGTTATTTTCACTCTTGTCAGAAACTTTCAAAGGAAATGAAGCACAGAGCCATGAGTGAAAAATGAAGAACAGATATCTATTTCATATTAACAACAGAATCACAAAAAGAGAGAGTATTTGTGAAATAGAAATGAAAAAAATCACCATGCAGTGACTTCATAATCTCATGGGCACTATCCTTATTGAGATTGCTTTGATGAGTTCTGGAGGCCCCTGCAGCTCCTAACTATATGCTACCTGGCTCCACCTTTGTTTTTTTCACCATTTCATTTCAAGCTATCGGATTACTGTCTGCTTCCGAAGACAGTGAGACAAACCACTCCATAACACTGTTGCTTAATACCACACAGCACTGGGTTTTACATAGGAGTCTGTCATTTGAGCCTGGGCTCTTCATATCTATTCATCTTTTTCCCCCTTGCATCAGCTCAGGGCTACTCTATATTCTCATTAAGCCACCCAGTTAAATGTTTTCCTTTATGAAAGTTGCCACGGTCATGGTGTCTCTTCACAGCAATAGAGCACTGCTTAAGACTTCTACACAGGTAGTTTAGCTGTTCCTTAGGGATGACTGCTGACTGCCCCTACCTTCTAGGTTCCTCTGAGTCTATAATCACCTGTTATGTGTGTCTCTTTGAACAACACAACACAAGTCAAAAAGCCTAACAGGCCAATTGAAAAGAGACCACAGAGGAAGGAAAAAGCAACTGAAGCAGAATAAGTGCTGGGAGTTTTAGACCAGTTTAAGAGCTGTAATGAGTACAAGATCATTAGCCCAGACTGCATAATAAATTCAAGACTAGCCTTGGATACCTAAGAAAGCTTTGTGGGGAGGAGATGTGGGGAAGAGATAAAGGGAGGGAGGAAGCGAAGAAGTTTTTCTCCTAGCTTAGGATCATGGGTGTCTGTGTTTTCATTTTGTGCTGCTTCCCACAAATTAGGTAGCCAGTCCTGAACTAGCAGTATGACTGGGCTGAGGGACCAGCTTACAGGATGATTTGAGTATCTAGTGAGATATGTGCTACTGGCTCCAGCTGGCTGCTCAGCCAGGCTGTTGCCCTGAGGACCTGGTTCCTCTGGATGTCAGCTTCCGCATGAAGTGCATTGAGCTTCTGAGAGCCTGGCATCTGGGTTTCCAGAGCAAGTGTTTTGGTGGCAACAGGCCATTTCCTTGGGCCTGGGCCTGGAAACCTGCAGGACCAACTTTGAAGGGCACTACTGCTGGAATCAGCCATAGAGACCATCAGATCCAAGGGGAGGGACCAGAGACACCCCCCTCCACCCTCTCTGAGGAGCCTCAAGTGTTTTGTAATCATCCACAGTCTTCCACGGGGACATGGGGGGTAAAACATCATGGTGAGTCAGGAGGTGGGGATAATTACCACTGTATAGGAGGCAGTGGGGATCAGGGGAGAGTCTTTGGGGTTGTAGGGGTGAACTCTTGAGTAAAAACACTTTTTTATTTTGGAATTTTTCTTTCCTTTTATTTTTATAATTTTTTTAGTTAAAAATTGCAGGTTTTGTGTTTTAAAATCTATTGGATAACAAAGAGGAGATCAGAAATTAAAAGAGCTAGCACCTATAATCTTATTTCAAAGAAATATTTTGGTGTACCTTAAGCATAAATACTTAAACATTTTCATAAGTGCTAAACTTTTTGGCATTTATATTATTTTTGAAGTTGAAAAGTGAAAAAGAAAGGCTGTTGAAGTTAGGAAAATATTTTTATATACTTCTGATCAAGTTATAACATTGATAAATATCCCCATACATGTCTTAGAACTCTCTCTCTCTCTCTCTTTCTCTCTCTCTCTCTCTCTGCTAATATAAGTGTGCATGGGGTAAAACTTCATCTCAGGGCCTTAACTGAGAATTTATGATAACATGACTGGAGCTGAAATGAGCCAATCAGACTGTCTGAAATTAAAGCATAGTGAACAAATGAAGCTACAACAGCGTTTCACCTGGCTAAGTCAAATGGTTTTGACCCAAAGCAGAAATCAACATAGGCTACTAGACCTGTTCTCTCTTCCATGCCTTCAGGCAGGACTGTTCCATCCATGCATTCAGGATCCAAGGCCCAGGGACAAACTAGATGATGTTGACTCTGTACTATTGTTTACACATGGCTTAGACTCCTCCATGGTGGATGCTCCCAAGACCACAGGGACTGGTAAAGTTAATGGCTGCTGGCAGAGGCAGAGTCGTTTGTCACTGGGTGTGTGGCTACTGGTATGTTGCTCATTCCCTAGAGAATGGTTCCACACCTGTGTATATATGGGCAGCGCTAATTGGACTCAGTAGATTAAATTTTATAATCAAGGACATAATATATGAAAGGAGATGCATTAAAAAGTCTGGGAGAAACCGGGCAGTGGTGGCACACACCTTTAATCCCAGCACTTGGGAGGCAGAGGCAGGAGGATCTCTATGAGTTCAAGGCCAGTCTGTTCTACAAGAGCTAGTTCCAGGCCAGGCTCTAAAACTACAATGAAACTCTGTCTCGAAAAACCAAAAAAAAAAAGGTCTGGGAGACTTGGGGGGGGGTCTAAATGAATATGGTAAAGATGTGTTATATACATGGATGAAAATGCCAAAGAATAAACAAAAAAATACTAAAGAGAACTGATAACAAGCAATTCAGAAGTCTTTACACTTCATATATGTTACTATGGACCCTTTCCCCCATGTTTACCCCAGTGGTATGACCTTCTCTCTTCGTATCCTTAACCACAGAGCCAAGCTGACTGTCACTATTAATAAGTTACATACATTCTTAACTTGGCAGCTTACCTCTACACAAAGCTAACAATCAGACTTCTCGCTGTGAAACGAGAGGTTTCAAGAACATCTAGAAGCAGGTTTTGACCCAAGTTTTCCTGTCCCTTGTGTTCAGACACCATCCCTCCTATTCAAGCAAGACCAGGAGCCTGGATTAGAGCCTTCTTATGCCTGAACATTCAAACTTCCTTGAGACCTTTCCCTACTTGGGTTCCAAGTCTGTTTTCCCTGCCCACTCCACGTCATCCTTGGGCCTAGGCCGACATATATTTAATATGTTCTCAGGGAATCCCTGATTTCCATGCTTCCCCTAAAATGAGAGATTAATAACTCCCAGACTTTGAGTCTCTCTCTCTCTCCAACACATCCACAGCACTCAACAAAACCTGTCGGATTTTCAAGTCTTCATAATGACTTTCCACAGACTTCTTGAACACCTGAGATATTGCATTCGTCACTACATCTGCTTCCTACTTTCTCATCCTGGCTCACCCAAAGTGAAACTGCTCACAAAGGTGCTGCTGATGCTGCAGATCACGAGCTGGCTCCGCCTCTGCTACTTCCAATGATAGAGTGCTTATTGGCCTCTGGAGAGGGGTTTCACATGGAGCTGGGTGATGCCTTCTCATGGGCAATTCTGTGGTGAGAATCTCTTCCGGGAGTAACAGCAAGCTGTACTTTTTTACAGAGCATGTGGTGGCCACGGGATAAATGCTGACATGGAGGGAGAGGACTTGAGGAAGCCTATTGCAGAACCTGCCACTTTGGATTTCTTGTTTTGCTTTATTTTATTTTAGTGAGTTTCCAGCAATGAGAACCAATTCTAATAGTGGGACATAAAGTTGATAAAAATTGACCCTGAAGAGCTTCATAAATATAGTACCAAATGCCTTTAAAAATAGTTGAACTTTATTGTGTTATATTTACTTATGGTATGTAACTGTAGCATATTATTTATATAGTACTTGTTTATACTAAGAATCTATAATATACCATTTATGACTACATTCTCGTTTTCATTTATTTCTGGGGAAGTATGCATATGGTGGTCAGAGCACAACTTACAGGAGGCAGTACTCTCCTTCCAATATGTGTGGGGTTTCTGGAAATTGAACTTAGATTTTCAGGCTTGGCAGCAATCATCCTCACCCAGTGAACCATTTTACCTTCCCTATACTTACTCTCAAGGTGACTGAAGTGTCCCTTAGAATGGTTACAAAGGGGCAATGTGAGGGCCAGTGTAATAAAACCATTTGTGTAACTCAACTATACCAATGTGCATATTTTGTCTACTATTATGTGGTTTAGTTTAATGTTATTATCACTAAGGGAAATTAATAAAGGGCATCTGGAATGTTTCTATCATTTATTTAGAGTGAAGCCTAATCCTAGACTCATGATATTTCTGTTTCAAAGATATGTGGCCTTATACTATATTTTATTTATGTTTATTTTATTTTGTAGCCCTAGCTGTCCTGGAACATTATTAAAAAAATTAGTCTTGGCTGGCCTAGTACATTATCAAATGGTAGTCAGAAGTTGAGAGGGTTTACTACGAGATGGTGTGGACTAGCAATGTCAGAAGCTACACTCATAAAATCTTAATGACATGACTGCCCAAACAGGAGCTGAACTAGGACAATACCACTAGACATGCCAAAGTGGACAGGAAAAATCTTATAAGACCTCAAATGTACATAAAGAACTACAGGAAACTGAGGACCCCTGACATCAGGAGAAATAGTCTTCCTCAAGAAAGGGCACACCAAAGGTTATTCAATGCCAAATGGTCAGCCCTGAAAGCATACATACAAGTAACATTATATAAATGAATAGGTTATATTTAGAAATATATGTATATACATATATACATACAGTAACATTTAATAGAAAAGCAAGGGGCCATGGACTTGAAAGAGAGTAAGGAGGGGCCCATGAGAAGTTTCAGAAAGAGAAAAGGAGAAATGGTATAATCATATTATAACATCAAAAATAAAAGGTTAGCCCAATAAACCATTCAGATACCTAAGACAGATTTCTAAGCTTGACTTGGTTTTTTGAAGGGTGATCTTGGATCCTCAGTATCTTCCACAATTTCTGACTCGACTTCCTCTTTCATTGCCCTGGGCAGATGAACATTCAGACTAGAGATGAAAGTTCCTGGCTAGTGATTGTGTCATGTGGTTAGAGAGTAGCTTGTCTTCTCTGACTCATTCCTATACTTGCATCCCTAAGCCTCCTTCCAATTGAGTTCATTTGATAATATGTTAAGTTTGATCAGACATACTCCTACCTGCCAATCATAGCATCTTCTGCTGACAGTGAGAAGTAGCAGGGGACGAGGCTTAGCGATAAGGGGCAGCTATATGATACATGTGCAGGGGTTCGGTCCCACGTGTGTACTCAGGCAGTCATCCTCCGATCACACAAGCCTTTCGGGCTTTCCCTCACTGCGTGGAGATGAATCTTCTCAAATGTGCACCAGTACATCCCAGTGGAAGAGCCAGAAACTTCCAGGCTGTTTTCATTTTAAAGGCCTTTAAAGAGACAGCCGAGAGATCATCTTCTGGCAGATCTTCAAGAACAAGAAGTGAAACCAGAAAGGTGGGTGGCCGCTCCCAAGCCCATCTCTCTGTACACGAAGAGAAGGTGGATTCAGTTGAGGAAAATTAGGTCATGGTCCATTCTGAGAAACGAGACAGTTTTTTCAACCAATCGCATCATCTTAAGGGACTTCCAGAATTGAATAATATCTCCAGAATTAAATAAATCACATGTGTGGTTATAAGAAAGCCGAGCACTTATTTATCCACATCATTAGTCATTGAAATTCTTGTAAGGAGGAACAGCCCAGCCCACAGGTCATCCACTTCATGTTTCCTTAACACTTCCACTGTTTTTTAAACACCCGCTTCTTGATTTATGACTGCACTGTGGCCTCAGGCTGGGCCTAATAACGCAGCACGCACCACTCCATCAGAGTGACACACACATTCCCTCGCACCAATTTAAGTCATCCCATATGTGAGCCCTTGCTTTTTACTCTGCTATCTGGAAGTTCATGAAAACAGGTGACCTATGTGGCAAGCCAAAGTCCTTTACTTTGGTTCACAATCCTTCTCAGATTAACTTCAGCCACTCTGTGGTCTTGAAGGTTTTCCCCCTGGGTCACTTGGGTTTTCTCCATATGTGGCACTTATTTCCATGGGAAATATTTTCTCTTCTCCTTGCATGGCATGGCATGAGAAAGAAAGAAAAAAATCACTCCTGTATTAGGAATCTCTAGAGGAGCAGAACCTGTTGTATGAATCGATATTAAAGGGGGATTTGCTAGTTTGGTTTAACTATGGTCTGGGTAGTCCAGCCATGGATATCTTTACACTGAAGAGGCTAAGAGCGCAGTGTCTGCTTCATCTATGAGGCTGAATGTTTCAATAGTCGCCGTCTGGCCCTGGAGGATTACTGGAGAGTCACTGGTCTTTAGATCACATTAGGAGGTGGCAGGAGCTGGGTTCTGATGTCAGTGAAGAAGGGCTGAGGCAGAGATAGCAGCAGCAGCAGAGTAAAACTCTCCAGAAGCATGGGAATAAGACAAATGAACTCACCATAAGGCAAGCAGGCAAAAAGAAAAACCCAGGCTAATATAAGGGAGCAAGTGAGCTCAGGTTGGGTCTTCCCGTGTCAGATGATATCATCAAGAAAAGCCCATGGGCTTGCATCTTAGTTGATTACAGACTCAGTCGAGTTGACAGTGTTAATCACTACAGCTTCCTTTATGCAATTGCTCCCCATGTGACAAGTCTCAGGCCACAGTCACTCTCAAGTAGGAAGTATTCTGGATTTGGCTTAATTTATCTTCCTTGCTTTGTCTTCTCACACTGGTTCATATGCCCTAAACTACAGCTAACTGTGTATTCTCGGGGCCTCCCTCTCTGTCCACAAGATGCCATTGGCTCCACACTCCATCCTTGAGGAAACGCTTGAGGTCATGGCTATGCCACCTGTCTCTGGGTCCAATTAATGTGTGTTTTAGTGCCTGGCATCAAGGATACACATGATAGAGGAAATCAACAAGTGAGGACCAGCAAACAGTAAGTATGAAAACCAAGGGGAAAAACTCAGAGGGAATCAGCTTGATCATGATTTCCAGCCTGCAAAACTGTAGGAATATAAGGTTCTCTTATTTAAGCCATCAGTCTAGAGTACTTCATGTGATAACCATGGCAAGGCAATACAACAAATAATTAGTTTATGGTTATAAGAATCCTGATACAGTCAAAGATCACAGAACCCATGGAGGGAAGAAATTATGAATAGTTCAGCCTTGAAGATCCAGAACAGGACAGAAAGCAAAACAGACATGAACTTGCAGGACAAAAGTGGAAGGAACACGTGCTGAATAAAGGAATTCCTCTTTAAGATCCTCAATAGCTTTCTTATCAGTGCCTTACTCTAGCCCCAAGACCTGGCTCGCTTTGTTTCTCTTAGCCAGTTCCTATGAACAGAAGAATTATAGGCTATCTTTTCTTAAGGTTTTTTTTTTCCTCTGCTTGCCTCAGTTGGCTATTTTCTTCAGAAAACACCTTTCTATGTGTGCATGATGGCAGGAGACAGGCACACCCTATGTGTTTTGCCAATATGGCCTTCTAAGTGGCCATCCATCTACAACAACCTTATCTGCCCCCATAGGGCCTGGAGCACATGCCCATCGATGCACCCTCAGCTCCATCAATAGGCTATCGTGTCCATAATGTGTCCCTCCTGGTTGGTCTGGCTAGTTTGGGTGGTAAGGCAACCCTATGGCTGTAAGAATCAAGTATGATGGGCTTAGGAAGGGGGCGTCTGTTATTAGGGGCAAGATGAAATAATATAGGCTAAACCAGCAGCTACCACTTCCTTATTTTCCCGATCAAGAGGAAATGACTTACAACCATCATGAACTCATGAATTCATTAATTTAACTGCCTTAACTTACCTTGTGCATGTACCATGGGCAAGTTTATAATTTGTAGATAAAGCAACAGAGGACATCACACTTCACAGACTTATTACTGGAGCAGCAGCCCCCTGAATTATTCAGAGCCCAGGTTCTGCAGCAAAAGATTACTTCACACGTGATGGGTTAGGCTAGCTCTTTGGACTCTGTATTAGTAAATTTTTCCCATGGCTGTGATAAAAATAACTAGCTAAATCAATTTAAGAAAGGAAGGTTTACTCTGGTTCACAGTTCCAGTAGCCAGTCCAACACATCAATAGATCGAGGCAGCTGGTCATATCATGTCCACAGTCAGGAAACAGAGAGGGGCTGACTGACTTGCTTTCTCATGTGTGCTTGATCCAGGACCCAAGATCATGGAATAATGCCATGTATGATGAAAGTAGATCCTGTCACCCCAGCTAAACCGGTCTGGATAATCCCTCACAGGAATGTCCAGAAGCTTGTCTTCTGGGTGATCTTAGGGCCTGTCTGGCTGACAGGATTGACCAACCATTTCATAATCTATTAGTGAGGGAAATAATTGCCTTCATTCATAGGGCTTGGATTCTGATAGAAGAAGGCATGGATGAAGAATTAAGTTAATCAATCAAATATAACTGAGGTGATTAGGGAAATGAAAATCTGGTACCCAGGTACCATAGTGTAGTATTGGATGGAGAGACACATACAAGGAGACTCTTATTTATAAGGATGCAATAAAGACATGAAGGATGTAAACACGTAGCGCTGTTGGAGGAGGAGCTATCTGCCTTTTTTCATGCCTCCACACCAGCACTCAGTGAGGACTTACTGTGGCATTGGATGTAGGAGTTGTAAAGCCCAGATTCTAATCTCACCTTGGTTTTCCCTAAGAATGAGCCATGGGTTCGGTTACTTCATCTCTCTAAGCTTATCTCCATAGTGTACAAAGTAAGCATTTATAGGGTAATGTGTAAAGTCACTCAGCCAAGCTTGGCACAGCATAAAACTCTGAACATTAACCATGTCAATATTTATCTAGACAGAAGATCTGAGTACAAGCCCAGCTCTGTGCCTTCTCAGACTGATGAAGCTGGGCATCTCTGAGACATCTCCAAAAGGGAGTCAATCACCCTTGACTATTCTACAGCATTGTTCGGAAGCTGTATGACATCACAGATGTGCAAGTGCCCATGCATTGTAAATTGCTGTGCAGATATATGAGATTCTCATTGTTACGAAGCAAATAACCTCGTGGAGGCCCTATCCAGTTTCTCGATAAACTGTCAGAGGAAAAATGTATTGCGCAGATTTGGCAGAGTTGGAGCAGCAGCCAACTGAGATGTTCAGAGACCAGAGCCTGAAGGCACAAAGGATTCCATACAGAAAGCCTCACATAGGACCTCTTGCTCTTTGTACCAGTTAAGTGGGCTGCGGCAGGTGGTACCTGAGACCTAGCAATACCACCTGGAATACCTCTCCTTTCAGTGACTCTTCACTCTCAGTTAAGATTCAGCATTGTGTATCAGAAAACAAAGGTCGTGAGAGAAGGTAAACAGAAGGGAGGACTTCTAGGAGTCAAAGCCAGCTAAACATATGTGCTATTCCCATCGATTTCCTAGTGTTGCACAAGGATGGACAGAAATACAGGCACATTTATCACAAAATGACTAATTCTTTGCTTTGGTATAGCCTTTGAATTATTTTATAGTTTGTATGTATCCATATGTATACATGTAGGAATATATATGCATTCATATGTGAGTGAGGGTATGCATATCCATGTGTGTGTGTGTGTGTGTGTGTGTGTGTGTGTGTGTGTGTGGAATGAAAGGACAGTTCAAGTGTCAGTACTGGCCTCCTAGCTTATAAGAGTCAGTTTTCCTTTGTTGTTGCCTGTTGCATACACCAGGCTATCTGGTCTTCTAGCTTCTGAAAATTCGCTTGTCTGATCTTCCTGTAGAAACAATGGGGCTATGGGCGCATGCTACAGCACCCAGCCTTTATATGTCTTCAAACTCGGGTCCTCATGATGGTACAAGAAAGGATTTGTCCACTGAGCCATCTTCTCAAACCTGATTTTGTTTTTTTCTCAAATGGAGTCCCACTACAAACAGCCTAGTCTTGAACTCTTTATGATCCTGCCTCAGCCTCCAGGGATTATAGTTACATTCCACCACACCACGTTTAAACATACCTAATGGTTTTTAAATCTGTTTAAATTAGTTCAGATAAGGTTAAACTTTCCATATCCCATGTGGTCCAAACACTTAGCCCAGCACAGGTGCAAACATATTGTCTCATTCAATCTTCATGATATCACTAGGAAGCTGGCATTGCTGTCGGCACTTCACAGATGATGAAACGAGCTGAGAGTAGCCATTTGGCTTTGCAGAGGTCATGCACTCCAGGCTGATTCCATTCTGCACAGGAAGGAAATGAAGCCCAGATAGTTTGAAGAACTTGTTCTGGGATATTATGGCTGATAGAATGGGAGACAGATATGAAAGTGGAGGGAGTCTGAATCCAGGATGCTCAAGCCTTTCATCTTGATGTTTTCCAGACAGCAAGAGCTGTGCACTATGGAAGACAGGCTTCCTCTTCCTTCAGCTGTTACCACCGCTGTGGTGCCTGAGTTAATTGACCAAGCACTATCTATCGGTGAGGCTGTGCACTTTACCTGTGGCCACTCAGACTCAAGCTAGCTAGGGACATACAGTGTGACATACTCAAAGAAAGCTGGAAGGCTGGGCTTATGGCAAACATCCAACCATGAAAAAGTAATAGACAACTCTAAAGGCCAACTGCCTGTCTGTTGGGTTCTGCACTATTTGTCATCTCTGTGGAGGAATTTTAGCTTCTCATCTTCATACTTTTTTTTTACTTTTCATTTTACTTTTCTTGTGCTGGAGGCTTTGTGTGATATCTCTAATCTAAAGTAACTGCTTCCACATCCATCTCTCTATCTCATCTTCCTTGATGATGTCTAGAGTGCATCTTTTTTTGGAATTGATAGAATTTTACTCATTTTGAGTTTACACCCAATGATCAGGCTTCTCAGATAGAATGTAAGTGTTTGGGTTTAAATGTGATTTGTCCTCCACAGACTCAGGTGCTGAAGGCCAGATCTCTACTTGGTAAGGATGTGTTCAGAGAAAAGTGGAAACCCTAAGAGATGGGACCAAGATAGAGGAAATAAATGACTATGAACATGCTTTCGAAGGTTCCATCTGCTCCTTAGTCCCTTCATTGCCCATACCCCTTTCCTTTTCCTCTTCACCAAGAGGTGAACGGTATCTGCTGTTTGTATACACCTTCAGTCATGACAGTCTGCCTTGTCACGGGCCCACAACCATCAGAGACAGACCATGGACTAAAACCTCTGAAAATAGGAGCCCAAATCAATTCTTCCCCCGGAAGATGTTTATGTCATGTATATTTAGGCATCAACATGAAGGCTAAGTAGCACATTTGCTTCATGAAAACGGAAAGCCACTATGCCTGATGCACCCTGATATCCCTAGCATTGTGTGTGGAAAGCATTTAATAACACATGAGCATTATTTGCCTCTCATATAGCATGATGGGGATTCATTGGCATTTGATTGTAGAAGATTAAATTCACAAGCGGCAGAAACCCAATGGAGAAATGTATCAGAGATGGAAAATATATCTCCAGAACAAAATGTCTCAAATCCAATGAGCTAAGGACCCCAACATCATTAAAATATAAGATATGCATTCATTTCCATGTGAGAAGCAAAACCAAACAGTCTCACAATCAGCCATTGTCACAGCTAGTGGTAAACACACACCCACACACTGCTGGTAAAAATGTAAAGTGGTTCATCTACTTTGGCAAGCATTTTGGCAACACATAGCAAAATTTAAAATGAGCATTCTCCCCGGATCTGCCATTCTACTTCCAGATGTATATTTTAGAGGAATTCTTAAAGATGTCCACAAGCGAACATGTGCAGGAATATTCATTGCAGCATTGTTTTTAACAGCTAAGGAGTTGGGAAACATCCAGATGTCCATCTATAAATAAATACAATGTAATATATATATATATATAAATTCTATGCAGCTGTTAAGAAGAATGACCAAAATCCATACACATAAATCTCAAAAACATATGTGACTTCCGCTTCTGGCTAAGATGCAGTAGCTATAGCAAAGTACTGCTCTCTTTGAAAAAGAGACAGGAGAAAAACACAGGGAAAAAAGCAGAAAACAAAAATCTTGAGAATCCTCTTGAAGGTAGTGGGAAGCTGCTGCAGCGTTTGGTGCAGAAGACAGTAAGTTGTATGCACTTCTTCAGAAAGAAACTGATTGCATGCCAAGGCTAGTCTTTTGAGCTCAGAAAGTACTGAGAGGAGCCCCAGAAGCACTGGTGGCAAACTTGGGAGCTTGACAGCACCCGAGCAGCCAATCCATGAGGGACTGCAGACCCATACAAATTCCCCTGCAAGTGTCTGACCAATGAAATACTGGCACAGTAGCCTTGTGAAAACTGAATCAAGCAAGTGCCCAGGACCTGACATCTTCCTGGCAGTGACTTCCCCTGCAGGAGGCAAGGAGAGCCAAATGTGCCAAGAATTTAAGGATGGTACTGTGTAAATCCTATGTAATATTGTTCTGAAATCAACAGTTATGAGTAAATCCTGATACTAATACTCCTGGCCCCTCCACTTGCTGTACAGCATGATGAGAAGTTATGTATATGGATGCTCAAAATGTGAAATAGCTCATCTACAAAATATATCAGATTGAATGACTCATTGACAAGATAGTGTTGCTGGTCAGCTACTTGCCCTACAAGTGTGAGGACTGGAGATCAGTCACTAGGACCGGGTTATAGTCTTTATAAAAACCAGGAGCAAAGGCTGACGATTCTTAATTTCAGTACCAGAGAGGAAAAGACAACTGGAACCTTGGGGCTTGTGGACCAGCCCATTAATCTGCTTGGTGATAAAAAAAAAAGACTAGCGAAAGACCTTGTTTCAAAAGAACAAACAAAAAGAGTAATGGACAGTACCTGAGAAACAACACCCAACATTGTCCTCTGACCTCTACATACACACAAAAGAATATACCACAAACACACACACACACACACACACACACACACACACACACACACACCAAGAATCGCAGAATCGCCTCCTGGGCATTGGAGTTGACTTGGTTATCGCCTGCTCTTGCTGTTGCTCTGTGGAAACATGATCTCTAGCACTCAAGAGTAAGTGCTCAGAAATTCCTCCCTGTCCGTTCCATTGTTTCCTCAAAGTGCTGAGGATATAATATAATGCTCTTAGAAGAGCCAGAAACACACCCCGGGGGCTGAAGAGAAGGCTCAGCACTTAAGAGCACATACCACCCTGAAGAGGATCCAGATTTGGCTCCCAGCACCCCCATGGCTGCCTGTAACTCCAGACACAAGAAATCTAATGGCCTTTTCTGACCTGTGAGGGCTCCTGCAGGCAGGCATATGGTGCTCAAACATACACTCTGGTAAACATATGCATATACACAAAAGACAATAAATTTTAAAACACACCTTTCTTTTTGTACTTATAACTGTATGAACATTAGTTTTTAATTATCCAGATTTACAATTGGCCAACATATCCAGAAATAAATTACTTGCATAGAAATTTTTCCATATCCCTACAGAGCTCCTTGGAGCCAAGGTCAGCATCTCATGGGAATGGTCTGCGAAGGCATCCAGGGGGGCCCTAACTATGCCATCGTAGAGCAGGGCCCAGGGTCCACACTGCAGATCTGTTCAGAGAAGTCTCCAGAATCCTTAGCCCTTGGCATTTGGCTCGAGGTCTACAGGCTATATCACACCCATGCCATTCATGATCCCAAACCTAGTCCCAGGGACAGACCTAACAGGGTTCCAGGTGATGGGAACACACTGCCTGGCAAAGAAAACAATAGTTCAAGTCCAGGGATTCTGGGGTGGTAAAAGCACCAAGAGTAGAGGGTTGCACCCCACAACTTGTTGATTTCTGTGCACATCTCATGTTTCTTAGATGGGTCCAGTCCTCGACCAGACATTGGCTATGACCTGAAAAGGCTATGTCACCCTTGGAAGGACCTTAGCTCACTCCTCTGCCCAGTTTTTGAGCAGGCTCCCTCTTCGAGCTTTAGTTGCTTCCTGCACAAAATTGAAAGTCCCCTGAGATTACTTCTGAAACCTCATATTTCTTTATGGGCACATGGAAATGAGACAGGGATTGGCTAGCCACCTCCCTGGAAAAATAGAGTATGAGCCTTAGAGTGCATTGAATCCATCCTAGTCCTCCCTTCCTCCAAGGCTTATACCCCAGCCTCCATGGGTTTAAAAGCACCCAGAGACAGTTCTTCTGCCTCCAGCTTTATGACTTGACTATGACAAAGTCCAGAAGAAAAAAAAGGAAAAAAAATGTCTCTTTTTTCAGGACCATCCCTCTCTTTCTATCTCCCTGGCTCTAACATAAAAATAGCAATCACCACCATAAGGAAATACTTATCTCCAAGGGATGTGGGGAAAGTTCATGAGATAATGGACTCTGTAGCTGTCAGCAGGGGAGAAGGGGGGACAAGAGAGCCACCCCCACCCCCACGGGAATCCCTGCAGAGCAAGAAGGGGGCCCTGGGAGCAATGTGGAACTTCAGTATCTCCCCCTCCTCTCCTTGCCTTTCTCCCGCTCCTCCTCTCTTCCTCCCCCTCCAGTTCTCTTTCCTCCTCTCCTACCTCCTCTTTCGTTTGGTTGGTTCCCTGATCTTATTCTTATTGCTAGAAGATTCTGGCACCCAGGACTACAGGATCTCGTATCCAACATTCCTTAAGGATAATTAGCAGAATTCTGCTAATTATTGTATGTTTTCTCCACCAAAAGCTGTTATGCTGTTATAGTGCTTATATTTTAAGAGCCAACTACTTAATATTAGAGTTTTGCTTCATTGCTTTTTAGATATTCCAGGGTACCCGGATATCTTAGACACATTTCTGCTGCTGTAATAAAATGCCCTGACTAAAGCAAATTAAGGGAGAGAGAGAACCCAAACAGTGGGTTCACACTTTGTGAGGGTACAGTTCATTATGGTGAGAAAGTTCACATTGTATCTGTGGTAAAGGGACCAATGAAAGCCGATGCTCAGCTCGCTTTCTCCTTTATGTTCAGTCTAGGACCCAAGCCCAAGGGACAATGGCATCCACAATGAAGGTGGCTCCTCCCACTATTAATCTAATCTAGATAATCCTTCACAGGCATGCCTAGGTATGTCCTATGTGATTCTAATCAACGATCCATCATATCAGGGCAGTGCTGAGGGGTGCCAGCTGAGGGTTGCCTAGTCTTTCACTTATAGAGAATCTGACTCCTGTTGGCTTATAGCCAATGACTCCTCATGGATAGGCTCTGCCAACTCATGCCTGGGCCACCACCCAGTGCCCTGAATCTGTCTAGCTCTGTGCTTTTCCCATCCCTGTGTGTCCTCCTCCAGCCTCACACACTTTCATCAGTAATGTTCTCGCTGCCTCTCCAATCAGAGAATTAGCTTACAACTACCCATGTTCTCCTATGCAGCTGCTTCCAAATGCAATATTTTAATTCTCCTTCCTAAGGTGCTTTGGAGGGAGTCGTGTTACTCCAGTCTTATTAGTCAGAAAATTTAAGCCTGATGAGATAGGTTAATCAGTAAAATGCTTACTTTGCAAGTACAGGTACCTGAGTTCAATCTCCAGGACCCATATAAGATAGTAATAATAAAAAGGTATGTAATCCTAGTGCTAGGTTGGCAGAGAGGTAGAACCTCAGGACACATTAGGCAGCCAGTCTAGCCTGATTGGCAAGCTGCAGACTGGCAAATGTTCCTATCTCAAAATTCAAGGTGAATGGCAACTAAGGAACAATTCTTGAGGTTGGCCTCTTGCCCCAACATTCACACATAGCCACATACACCCACACAAATATATCTACAGAACCGACACCCACATGCACCAGCATGCAGACACATACATTCAAACACAGACACAGAGAGGGAGATAGATAGATAGATAGATAGATAGATAGA
>LOJH01000641.1:306-11708 GCA_001685095.1 Ellobius talpinus | reverse complement strand
GAGAGAGAGAGAGAGAGAGAGAGAGAGAGAGAGAGAGCAAACCCTGGACCACCTGGCATTTTTTTCTCTCAGTACCCAAAAGGTCACACCCTAACTTGGTCCCACCTCTTAAAGTTAATTGGCTGACAGAGTACCCCATCATACACGGATCACTCAGCTTGCTTTTTCATAAAACCCAGGACCTATTGCTCAGGGATGGTACTGTCCACAGTGGGCTCTCCCACATCAATAATTAATCAAGAATCACCCACCTTACACATACACACAGAAGACTTGCTTACTTGCTTACAGGCCAATCTGATGAGGGAATTCTCCCAGTTGAGATTCCTTCTTCTCAATTGACTCCAGTCTGTGTTAAGTTGACTAAAGAAAAGAAAAACAAAAATGGGTAAAGGGGAGAAAAAACACTTGGATTTTTTCTGTTTTGTTATATTTCTGAGTTGGGGTCTGTTTCATAGCCTAAGACTGATCTCATTGTGTAGCTGAGGGACGCTTACCTGGACCTGGGGACCCTCAGACTTACCTGTTCTCAGGTTATGTGTGCCATCATGTCCGCCTTCCCCTGAGGATGCAGAGCAACCCAGTTCACGTGGAAGGAGCTGAGGTCTTTGGCTGGTGATTCTGCATAACATACTGTGCCACTCCCCTGTCCTTATAACCTAATTATTGAGGTGGCACTTATGGGGACAGGATCAGTTAACAAGCAGACATGCTTATTACTCAAGGACCATCACCCATTTTCTGTTAGTCCTACTCAGATCAGGGACATGCTTAGAGAGCAGGATCCAGCAAGCAGACCAAAGCAAGACTACAAATAAAGAGTAGAGAGAGCCAAGAATGTCTTCCTGTGGATCCTATGAGGAGAGGTTCGTATGAATCCAGGCTGCTAGGTCTCTGATCTCCGTCACTTCTCCATCCTCAGGAAACTAGAGAGAGGAACTTGGAATGTTCCCTACCCTCTCCCACTCCCTATCCTTATTACTTCTGCCTCTGCGTGAAAACAGAATGGATGTGCATTTCTTCCTAAAATAGCTTCTCCAAAAGAAGAAAATACAGTAAAAGAAAAGGCATGCCCAGGACTGGATGTGAAACACTGGGACACGCACATTCAGGGAGTGCAGCACAGTGTCTGAGACCCACCATGGACATAATGCTGTGGAGGAAAAGAAAGCCAGAAAGCTATTGTCAAGATCTGGAGAGCCTTGAATTCCGGACTTCGGAGCTGAGCTTTGATCGGTAGGCAGTGCAAATCCATGGCTCTTATGGGAAACATAACCCTGAGGTCAGACTCCACTAGCTGAGAACACCACACAATGCAGAGTGGGTGCTGGAGAAGACAGATTAATCATCCTCTTCACAAGGCCTGTTTGTGAGCCATTCCACACAGGGCCCTCTGGGTTCCCAAATGCAATCACCTTGCATACTTAACTCAGATATAATGGGGTGGGTCTGCAATGAATGATCAAAGATTCAGAAACAACAGAAATGTAACTAGCCTCAAACTGCGAATGGGACCCACCAGTGGTGTTACTAGGGGGTCTTTAGAGTCAAAGATTGGGCCTATCACCCCAGTAAGTTAGGCTCTATTATCTGTCCTCAATAGGCAATTAAAGAGATTAAAAAAGTAAAAGAAAATAGGATTATTCAGTATGGCTTTGCTGAAAAGAGAAAGAAATAAAGGGGCCCAATTACCCCCTAGTCCAATTTTGGGGTTATGATATGATATTAGTTTAAACAGAGTCCAAGGGACAGGCATAGCTCAGCAACCTTGGTCAAGGTATCGTCCTATCTATTACTGCCATGACTCCAATCTGTTCTGTATGGTGGTTTGAAGTATTGCTGGACCATGAGATCTCTTCTTGGGAGATAGATCTCTTCTCCAGCCGACATTAGGACTTCAGCCCTTCCCTTCCCTCCATCACAAAATCCTTGTAAAAAGTCCAGTGTGGGAGGGGGGTTATTGGCTCAACAATCTGGTGGTGGGAGAAAATCTCTATGCCTTCCATGAAGGTCACAGTTTTGAGGTGGCCTTTATGGGTGACACCATTCTGAGGACAGAGCAGAACTGCAGGTGAGCATGGCATGAGGCTCAGAGGCAACATTCATACATGGACTTGGCAACCATTACTTCATGAGAAACATCTTAAGGGGAAATGACATTTGTTTCGATGGTGGAATCTTATTTAGCTACAGAGACAACCATGCTAGCAACACAGGTGTTTAAAGGTGCCATGAAGAACTGTGAGGTCGCTGTCTCCTCCCAAACCAGACAGTGGGAGCTCTGTCATGCATAAAGCCATTCAGAAAATGCTTCCACATAGCACAGGCTTTGGGCTTTGTCATTTAGGTTCAGTTTTGAGTCCACAGATGCAGCTTATGAAGGGAGTACATAATTCCCAGTTCAGGAAGCCAAGCCTGTTCCATGTGTCAGTTAGAAATCAAGCCAGTCCTCCCTCTGGCTTCTTCATCACCGCATGGTTTTGCTGTTGAAGGACCTTGTGCAGTGGGGTTATATAAGAATTGATCACTAGCTCATCAGGCTGCCCTTTTTATGGGGAGCTGCAATGGAAAGTCTGCCATGATCATTTCTTGAGTGTGGCAATCAACTAATATGACAGGATTGACCTCCTCCACAGAGGTCAAGGAGAATGGTAAGTAGAGTTCTACTCTGGATCCAAAATAGGAAGTCAAAATCAGGATTATCTGGGCAGATCTGAGATGTCGTCTAGCAGCAAATACTTGTCTCTGCGTTCTTTGTCTTTCAAGTAGTTCTAAAATGTAAAAAGTAAACAGAAGGATACAAATTGGTAGTTTAAAAGCCAGGAGCTATTCACCTATGTGATGTGAGTATGCATGTGTGTATGCATGTGTAGGCCAGAGACCAACCTTACATGTCATTCTTCAGACTCTATCCACATCATTCTTTTTGAGAAACATTGCTCATTGGCCTAAACTCATCAGGTAGACTAGGCTAGCCAAGAAGTCCCAAGAAGTCCCCCATCTCTTTCATCCTTTCTCTCCATCACTGGAATTACAAGTTCATGACAGCATCCCTACTTAGGTTTTGGGGAATCAAACCCAATTACTCATGCTGGCAAGACAGTTACTCTATTGACTGAGTTCCCTCAAAGTGTGTTTTCAAGGCAATGCTTTGACCACATTAAGAATAGTGTACCTACCCTCCAGTTTGGAATAGTACCCACCATTCCAATGGTCTCTGAGCAATCCCACTGTGTTAGCCAATGAGCAATAAATGCTTGTACACTTTCTCTAGACCAAGCTTGCTCCTCAAATTCCTTTTTCCTCCTGCCTAATCTATCAATATTTGAATGCCTGACCCAAGCACCAATGCTTGATGAGAGTTCCTTTGTCTGTTTTAATATAGCCCCCATACCTTGACTCTAATTGCTTTGAAGCTGAGAAGTTGCAACTAATGTCTGCTCCAGTCTTCAGCAATTGACTTTGTGGGAACTATTTATTGTATTTCTTAAGAAACATCTTTAGCCAGGACTGATGTCAGGTAGCTTTGCTAATGAACTCCCAAGCCCAGCTAGGTAGCTGAAGCCCAGAAACTTGTACCAGACCCAGAAGCTAGTGAGGAGGTTTTCAGGGAGGACTAGCCCATTTGATTCAAGGCCCAGGGCTAGATCCCCTGTCCTTGAGGTCTTTGGTTTCAGACACTGCCCAAGAGAACAAAAGAGATTTCAGCTGTCACATCTCAGCAGCCCTGGGGCTCTGTTTCCTAACTTGGCCGCCTTTCCTATGTACTGTTTCACATCAAACAGCTCCTCCCTTCCCCTCAGATGATTGGTTAAAATTAAATATCCTGAAATTACACTGAAAGGGAGAGAAAAGAAAGAAAGCTAATACGAAATTTTAATCAAAATACAAGCTTAACAGTTCCCAGCCTTTGAAATGCGAAGCAGACACGGGGGTCCATGGGGATGCCCCATGTGTCTCAGGTGTGAAGTTAGCCAATAGAAAGCACAAAGCAGGATGTATTGGGGGGTGGGAAGGATGGGGATTTCTAAAAACAGTGGGATCGTCTTTCCATTTCCACAGTGGACATGACTGGAGGACCCAATTTCCCCCAAGAAAACGGGTCTGGGAGCTTCTCCCCATCCCCAAACACAAAGACTCAAAATGCTTTGGGAAGGACCAACAAAGGAGCTGGAGGAACGCCAATCCTCACTGCAAGAGGCGGACATGGGCGCCCTCTGGTGGCCGACGCTCCGTTAGATAACACAAGCCGGTATTTCTCCCTGGATTAACTCTATAAATAGACAGATGATTTATTAAACAGATTTGAGGCTCATTTGAGGCATTGGGCCATGATTGCTTCGGGGCTCAAATAAGGGAGTGCTTAGGACCTCTCTTCTTCCGCAAGCACCTGGATTTACTTAGCGTGATCTACATTGCAAGTGCATCGGACACTGTTGGCTTCATTGCTCCCAGCCAGGAGATGCCAAATTCCTCCTATATAAAAAGAGCTTTAGTAACTCAAGCAAAATAAGAGTACTTTCCCTCCACCGTCTTCCCAGAGACTGAGGCGGCAGGGTTGCTGGGAGGATACACAATACCTTGTTACAAACCATGTAATGTTTTTTTTTTAAAGTATCTATCTGACAGCCTTGGCTACAGCTGGATCTTCTATCTCGATTACTTCAATATGTCAGGTCCATATCGCACCACTGAGTCCAGGCTTTCAGAGCCAAGACCTCTGTCTTGTCTAACCTTTCCATCTGGAAGCAATGAGCTTAATATTCTGGCTCTCCCCCATAAAAGCTATGTCACAAAAAAGTAGCAGGCTGTGAACTGCACCCCTCCCCCAAGGCACACTGGGACTCCTCATGCCCGTATGATCCATTCAGTTACCCTGAAAGAGCACCCCCCCTCTCCCCTCCTCATCAACCAGAATCTGCCTGTAACAGCGTAGTACCAGGAGAGAAGGAACGAATTGAGAATCATTTACACTTTAATCCCACTTTTGACATTTTGAGAGATGCAGCTTAAAATATACTTGAGGCTTAGGGACTCCCTCTGTCCAGCTGTGCTCGCTAGAGAAGAGACATTCCCTTTCATGGATCCTACTGCTTCTGGTGTCCCACTGGAAAGCCAGATTTGGACTTTTACATGGTTCCTCCCACCAACATGAGTTTTTCCTTCTGTACTGAAAAGCTCCCCACCGCCACCACCAGAACTGCAAGTTCAGGGTTTGGTAGTTCACAGTGACAATAACCTTCCTGTTTTATGTGTTCGATTCATGCCTTCGTTTACATTCTTTTAAATCAGTTTTCGATTGAATATCTAGCAGGTTCATTTGCATGCCTTCTATTACACTGCAAAATCACACGGTTCCCTGGTTCCAGTCTTGGTGTCGTGAGAAAGTTCTAGAGCAGCTCTCTAGAACGGTTAGATGGGTGATGCCCTAAGCCAGGCTGCATTTGATTTTTTGGGTAACTCATTCAGCATGGCTAGATACTCCGAACCTACTCCTTGAGAGAGTCGGGGAAGCAGAGCCTGGGCCTGCGCGCTTAGCTGAGTCACCCAGAAAGAGCCATCTACAATGTAAAGTCGGAGACTGGATGAGCTAGATCAGTGGCAGCAAACGATGAACTGCACAAGGCAAGGGGAAACCATGGGAACTGCACAGAGAGCTGGGGGCCTCGCCTGGAAATGATATAATGCTGCTGTTCACCCTCCAGTGAATCCTGAGTCCTGGAGTTCTGGAAGATTGCATGGCTGGAAAGCACCCTCCCGCTGAGCTCCCTGGACTCTGGCTCCTTTTCTCTTCTCCTTCAGCTGGAAGCTTCTGGGGGCAGAGGTCAGCTTTCCTGTGTTGAATCTTCAGGGAAGGGCCTCTGGATCCTGGGAGAGAACTGAAAGATCAGCTCATCTCGATGCCTTGTTTTAAATGGAGGACACCCCACTCGGAAGGGGGAGTCGATCGCCCAAGGTCATCCAAGCCTTCAAACAAATTTATTTAGGCTAATTCGGGAGACATCCGAAGCATTTGGGAACATGCCAAGCTCATGTTTGCGAAGGACCGTATTCTCTAACGTCCTAAAGCCGTGTGCATCCACTCACATACACAAAAGAGTTCTTAAAAGTGTTCATCTGAGAACCATTACAAAGGCAGAGCTTCCAGTGGCCGGGACTCCGCAGGCAGTATGCACAAACCTATTCCCTCAAATGCTGCCACGCTGCACTGGAGTTAACCTCTTTTTTTTTGGCAAATTAGTTCATGACCTGAGAAGAGTTGAATGAAACTGTAGGCACAAGAGGACGTTATTTGTGTTCTGTCTTTTTTTGGATGGAGTCTCTGATGTGTTTATTTGCAAGCTTGGCTCATGGTTACTATCCCACTACTTACAGTTAATCCTGTGTTTTCTTTGAGCTACCTTTAAATCCATGTCAAATGAAAAGTACTGCCTGATTTTCAAGTGTGCAGCATTATGGCGGAATCCCATGGTTTATGGCCTCAAATTTATTGTCAGGGGTATTTAGTTTTAGGGTTTTTTTTCTTTTCTCTCCTTCCTTTTTTTTCACCCTCCCACCTCACTTTTAGCTCAAGTCAGCTGAGAAGTGTTGGTGTGATTCATGAAGATGTAGGGGTGCAAAACACTGCAGAGCCTTTCCTGGATAACTTCTTGTCCTGTGGAAAGGATGCCAGCACAAAGACAGCCCTCCTCAGCCGCAGGCTCTGCAAGCTACTCCGAGAGCTTAGGCCACGTCCGCTTCATCTTTCTGTGTTATTTCTGATACTGTGTTCGGCATGCATGGCTGTTTGGTGAGTGTTTGCAGGATTATAGCGTCAAATATGAGCCTATAGCCAATGCTGTCATGGCTATTAAAATAGGTTTTAAAATAGTTCCCTTACTTTCTTAGACATTCACGAGGCAAAGAGACTCAGTTCTGTGGGGGGGGGGAGAAAGAGGAATATTATTTTTAAAGCAATTTGATATTGAATGAAGTATTTTGGAAATGACTCAAATTAGATGAATACACCCATGACCTGATGTTTGCTCTCTGTCAGTTATAAAGCAATGGAAGGGGGGGAAAGTGAAGGTTGCATTTTCCAGTAGTGTTTTAAAGAAAGTTTTAACTGTTTTAGTGACTTGTATTGGTTGGCTTTTCAACTCTGAAATGTTCTCAGTAAGAGGGAAGGATTGACTCTGGGGCAAATCTAGATTTGCACAAATAGCAGAAGTCACAGAAGCACCCCAAATCTGGCCTTCTTCCCTTTGCTCTCCAGTTTCATCATCTTCAAAGGGATATGGGTAAATGGCATGCTAAGACGGAAGGCTAATAGAGAAAGATGTGGTAACACGCCAGGTATCTTCACAGTCATGTGAAATTCCCTACATACACACACACACAGCACCACAAAGCTTAGCTCAGGATGAGGCATCAGGATACACCAAAGGCTTCCCCTTGATGTAAGGAGGCCTCTGTCCTCAACTTGTGTCATCTAAGGGTTGTTTTGCAGTGACTCAATGCACCGTGTTATGTGAAGGGGAAGAAGAGGAAGAGGAGGAGGAGGAAGAGGAGAAAACCTTAACATGAACATAAATGTCTCCTTCTCAAACCTCCTTTGATGGCTGACCATCTGGCTAGATCCTATACTTGTGAACAGCACATAAATTGTTCTGCTTCCTGGGAGTCCTTCTCCACTTCCGGTCACACTAATGGTCGCCACCTCCAGAGCCAACATGGATTTTGCTCCCATCTGCCATTTAGCTGAGTAGAACAAACATGGATGCTTTCGAAACCCTCAATAAATCAAGAGGTCCTTGCCTGCCCTCTCTATGCCCACTGCCTTCTGCAAGAATTATCTGTAGATGGCTCCAGAAAAGAGATGGCCCAGATATACAGAAGGACTTAGACATGCTTTAGGAACCTGTATGGGCAGGTTGCTAACAGACCTTGGAACTGATTGTGCATTTCAAGTTCACTCTCAAAATCCACAGACCTCCCTACACACATTGTTGGACTGTATTAGATAGATCAGCAACAGAAAGGTAAATAGCTTGTATATTGCATTCCACTTTTCTAGACTTGGCCTTCTAGGGTTGTACTATTTAAGAGGCCTACAGTCCCGCAGGGGTCAGGGGACCCTACTTGGGCTCACCCTGAAAGAGCTCACATTCCAGCAATGCAGTCTCTGGCATGCATGTGCCAGGTCCCCTGCACATCTCAAGGCACCTGCCACATCTGAACCGTCCCTCAGACATTAATATGATGAAGCCATAGCCACATGAGTTCACTGTGCCATTAATATCCTGGAATAGGAACGTTGAATATACACAGCCTGAGATCTAATCCGTAAACAGAACTCTGAGCATCTGGGAGCAAGAGATGTGTTTGTGTTTCCGTGGTGCTACTTCCATAGAGCTCAATGGGCCTGTCTCTACCACTAACCAGAGGCACTGTCTCGACAACAGAAGGTTAAAATCTGAAATGATGTTTCACCTGAACTCTATACATGCCCTGTGGCTGATCCTGAGAATGGAGTTCCATCCAGCACCTCCAAGTAGCCAATAAACCTCCCTCTGAACTGTCCTCAAGGCCAACAATGGTACAGTCATAGCCCCCAGCATTTATCTTTGGCTACCTTCTCAAGGGTTCCATGGGGGTAAGTGGATATTTGTCTTCCCTTTTTCTGGAGAGCATGGGGTACAGTGGCCTCGCCTCTTCTTCTGTCATCTGTCTGCAGTTGTGCCTTCAGAACAGAAAGTTCAAAAGTAAATCTGCAAAGAGTTCCCTGTTGTTTCTGAAGAATCCAAGTTTGGGAGAGACTCTGACAAGAAGAGCGGTGCAAAACAAATCATTCGCAGCTTCATTTTGTCCAAAACTAAACCAAGACCACAAACTAGCTCCTCTCCCACTGGTTGTGAGGAAGCAGTTGTTAATTTGGTTTGGTTTGGTTTGGTTTGGTTTCCCTACTCAGCTTCATGTAGGCTATTTGGACCTTTGCTACTAGTCCAGGGTTGGAAGACTTAAGCAAAGAAAGGAAACTGGTTATCTCCAAAGGATGGAAAGGAGAAAAAGATCAAGAACCACAGAGAGGTGGTTAGATCAAGAGTGTGACCTTGCCTTCCAAGCTGATCCTGAGCACACTGCCTTTCACCAAGAAAAGACGATTCAAGTTAACTCTCAAGGCACACGTCCCAACCCTAGGAAGTACTGTTCATGGTAACATCAAAGTTGACCTGGGGAGTCTCTTTGAAACATAGGCATGAATTCACCTCTGAGTAACTTATTATTTCTACAAAAGTGTCCCCTAATAGACAGAGGGAAACTTACTGAAGCTGGGGGACGATATTAACTCTTGGTGGTGGGATGGCACCTTTTAGATAAAGGCAACTCCTGGAGGGACATGAGACAGTCATACTAATATAGTTATCATTGGTGTTACCTCTATTTCTATGTCTGCAAGTACTCTGGTTGTCAGCCCCTGTCCCCATGGCAGTACCCAGTGTAACATATGGTGACAAAGAGTTTATTCTTCAGTGGAATATAATCTCCTGTTGGCCATGATTTCAGTTCATTGACCTGTTGGGTTCTGTTTGTACTGCATCTTACAAGCATCCCAGGAATGCACTTTAATATTTAGCTTTCAGGTATCATTGTTCTCTCTTTATTTCTAAGAAGACAACAGGAGTGTCCACAGGGCAGCAAATCTGGTATGATCCCAAGGCTGGTGCAGCAGGAGAAAACCCACCCAGTTACCTCCAATGTATTTCCTTTAACCAAGTCTCCTTTGCATCTCTAGGGCATGATGCATGGCCACCCTGACAAGTTAATATATCTTTTTGTTCTTCTATGATCAAAAGAAATTCAGTCTCCTCAAAAATGCTGGAAGTTCCCTACGGAGAAAGAAATATTATCATTTCTCTCTCATCCTTTTGTGCTCGTGGGCTGACAGTGTGTCTGACCTTGAGGACTCAGCTCACAATCACCACTCCAAGGGAAAACATCTGGGAATGCAATCCAGCAACGTGTTCCCAGAAGTTCAGACTCTGGCCCCTGTGGACCACACCTCACACATGCACACCCTGTCTGTATACACTTGGAGCACGTTCTCTAACACGACAGATCCGATTCTCACAAGCCCAAGTGACCACAAGACCAGCGTTTTTATTTTTCCACAGTAGGAATGGCAAGATGGGAGGGTTTGTCTACATGATCCAGCATGGTAGCAGTAAGGCTGGGACAAAGAACCCAGTCTGGCTAGTCTCTCTTGCTTCTTTGTAAACTGCAATGAAATGCATCACATTCTGAATCCCAAACAAAGAATACCATCTGACTTCAAGCCAACCTGGATTCAGAGATACTGAAGGGAAGGACAATTTACAAAATTATGATGTAAAAGAATGCACTAATATTATAAATAATTGAAGAGAGATGACAAGCAGGGTGGAAGTTCTGACTAGGGTGGGGCAGGATAAGGAGGTGATTCAGACCCTGGAATCTAGTCGCTTTGGACTTTTGAAATGATTACAGTTAGATATGCATCACATAATAGGAGTGGGAATAATTGCAATGTTACGATGATGCAAACTTGATACCTAGCAAAATCCCAGTCCTGCAATTCTATCTAGGAGACTGCAATTCTTCCAGTCTCTATGTGTGAGAAGACACTAGGATTCCTGCTTTACAAATGGCTTTTCTTTATTTGGGGATTATATTTTATCCTTCCAGAATGTATCAAGAACATCCTAAATACCAAAATGAATTATTAACAACCAGACAAATTAATTACTGCACGATCTCATCTGAATTTGGAATCTAAAATTATCAAGCCAAGTTATCAGAAACAGGAAGATTCACCAGAGAGCTGGAAAGGGACAGATTGGGCGCATAAGATAGGAGTCAAAGGGTTCTGCATTTGGTTGTACAGAGGAACAATCTCCAGCGTTAACTTTAATTCATATCATGCTTACTGGTATTAGTAATACAAATAGATCATATATTTAGAGACATTTTATATTTAGAAATGGCTTAAGTAGATTTGAAATGTTCTCATCATGAGAATGTAATAAACATATGAGATGATAATATGTGTGTTATTCTAACTTAATTATTTCACAATGGATACATGTATCATATAATATTATGTCATGTACATATATATACACACAATTATTTTTTCTCAATCAAAATAAAATTTTAAAATTCCTGCCAAAATTTGACTCTAGAAAATAATAAAAAGGTAAAATGTTTATGTACAAAATATTAATTTTATTTCTTATTGTAATAAAACTTAGAAGAAGGAAGAGAAGAAGAGGAGATGGAGGAGGAAGAGGAGAAGGGGATGAAGAAGGAGTAGGAAGAGGAGGAGAAGGAGGAGGAGGAGAAGAAGGAGGAGGAGGAGGAGAAGAAGAAGGAGGAGGAGGAGG
>LOJH01000640.1:43363-58570 GCA_001685095.1 Ellobius talpinus | reverse complement strand
CCATCCATCCATCCATCCATCCATTCATCCATCCATCCACCTATCCATCCATCCATCCATCCATCCATCCACCCATCCACCCATCTATTCCTCCCTCCTTCCCTTCCTCCCTCCCTCCCTCTCTCCTTCCCCTCCTTTCTTTCCTCCTTCATTCCCCCTTTCCCACAGACTCTCCATGTAACTAAGGCTGGCTTGAACTCACTACAGAACCCAAGCCGGCCTCACACTTGCAATCTTCTTGCCTTAACCTCCTCAAGTGTATGTATCACCATGCTTTATCAGCCTATATATTTTGAATTATTATTGCTTGCTTATTACTTTAGCTTTCACTTCTGTTGCTATGACAAAATACACCAACGAAAGCAATTTAGTGGGGTTTATTTGATTCATAATTCCAGGTTCCAGGCCACCATTGTGGTATGTCAAGGTGGCAGGAACATCACATCTATAGCCAAGAGCAATAATTTAACTCATGCATGCTTGTGATCAGTTCTGTCTCTTTGCTCTTAGACAGGTCAGGATCTCCTGCCTAAGGAATGGTGCTACCCACAAGTGGACAGGATTTTCCATCTCAACTAGCATAATCAAATTAATTCCCCATAGTTATGACAGGCCAACCTAATCACTGATACTTTTCCAGGCAATTCTATACTGTGTCAGCTTGACAATTATAGCTAACTATCATATGCATCAAACCTCCTGCATTAATGTTTTTCTTTCTGACTTAAAAATGAAATTGCTAACAATTTTTCCCTAGTTACTTCTTGTCTGTTCATCATATCTCAGCTCAAGCACAGCCCTTCCAGAAGGCATCCTTTCTGACATTTCTCATTTTCAAATTCTCTTTTTCTTAAATTAATTTTTTTNACATACCAATCCCAGTTCCCACTCTCTCCCCTCCTCCTGCCCTCTCCACTGTCTCCCCCCACCCCATCTACTCCTCAGAGTGGGTAAGGCTTCCCATGGGAAGTCAGCAAAGTCTAGCACATTGCCTTGCCCTTCCCACTTTAGCTATATCTAAACTGAGCAAAGTATTTCTTCAAGGAGAATGGGTTCCAAAAAGCCAGTACAAGTAGTAGGAATAAATCCTGGTCTCACTGCCAGTGGCTTCACAGTCTGCCCCAGCCATGCAACTGTCACCCACAACACCACATCAGCATTTCAATAACTAATTGAATAATTAGTGATAAAGTCCCTGCCCTCCGCTAGACTATGGTCTCTAGGTAAATTGGGCAAATGTGCAGGTACATCCTGATGAACCCTGTATTATAGAATATCCATTCTGGTATTCAGAATAACATGGCCCCTGTGGTCTCAAGTGGGCTTGATTTGAGGGCCACTGCTCTGGGGCTTGGTTCCCTCCCTCCCCCTGATATGGACAAGTATTTGATTCTGTATCAACAAATGTGGTTCTAGCATAGCATTGTCAGGGTCCAAGCTTCAGTTCACACTTGGTGAAAAACAGCTTTGGAGTTAGTCATGGGATGCATGCTTCTAATCCCAGCACTCAGAAAGTAGAGGCAGGGAGATTCGAAGTTCTGTGTCATCCACCTAATGAGTTCTAGGCCAGTCTGGCTACATGAAAGCCTCATACAAAGGGAAAAAGAAAAGAAAACAATGTAACAATTTCTGGTTAGCATACAAAACAGGTTAATGTTCATGAATGTTTAAAACATTTGAAAATACATTGTCTTCAAATATTATAAAAAAACATTTTGTTGCAGCAACCATTGATTGTGTGTGTCTTTAGTAACCGAGACACATTCTGTTAACTGCCTTGGCCCTCACCTTTCTCTCCAGTCCCGTACCTACTTCCAATTCCTGCCTGGACTGTTAGGTAAATATATGGGAACATCTCGACAAAGCCTGTATTATCCAATTTGGTGTTCAGAATGTCATGGCCTCTGACAATTTAGTCCCTTTACTGATAAATCAACACTGACATTTTCCCTGGCCTTAAAATAGTTTGGAGCAGATCCAGTGGAGAATTCCACTTCATTATCTAAATTGCTCAGAGTGGGGACAGGTCATTCTGGGCTATAGAAAGCTTTCCTATGCATTTAGCAGCTCTAGTGGCATCCTTGTCCCCTATTCCCCGGGTGCCTCACCCCTCAGGTGTCTTCCCAGCCTTTAGAATCATGACAACCAGGATGTCTCTAAGCATTGTCAGTTGTCCCCCGAGGGACAGAGCCACCCCCAGCAGAACACCATTGCTGTGCATACAGGCAGGGTCTCTTCTCAGTTGAAATCAGTTAGCAGTATCTGCCCACACTCCCGCTGACACAGAGGGAAGCTTTCCACTCCTCACAGTATGGGGACACACTCTCGTGGTTAGCAGAAGAGCATACTGAACCTTGGGCTTGAGCTTGGAAGAGATTTTAAAAGTCCCCAGTGTCTGACCTTATGACCTTTTGGTTCTTGCCAGTTGGGCTGACTCTGGGTCAAAAATAGATCATTCTTCTTCCAGGAACCCAGCTTCTGCCTGTAGGAAGGAGCCAACTGCTTTGAGAAGTACCAGGAAATTTTAATCACAGTAAGTGGATCCTGAAGGCAGGCGCGGAGTTGTCAGGTGGGGCTGAATTTTCTCAGTGTTTATTTGAACTCTTATGTTCTCTTTAAGAGGGAGGCTGGGGAAGGGATGGAGTGGGGAGGGTGGAGTGACCTAGTTTTCCCTGGCTGTGGTTTCTTAGCTGAGGCTTAAGCTTCCTATTTATTAACTGGATTTAGGGAACTATTGTTTTATCCTATTGTGGCCAACCTGGCAAGATGTGTCCAGACCTCAGACCTGTGCCGGGAGAGAAGGGATGGAAAATGAAGCCAGAGTTGGAGTGACGTTCCTATGGCAGCAGATGCCCTCCTATAGGACATCACATGCTAGTCCCCGCAATCTGGATATGCTGCTGCATTAGCTACTTTTGTCATGGCTGTGATATGTCTGACCCCTTAAGGACCTGAGAGTTTCTTATGGTTCACAGTGCCGGACTATATGCTCCTTGCTGGGGAAGGTAAGGATGCATGCAGGAGCATGAAGCAGCATCCAGGGAGGAAACAGAGAAATGAATGCTGTTTGCTTTTCTTTTTCCTCAGTCCAGGACCACAGCTAATGAATTGATCTCTGAGTCAGTGTGGGCTTTCCTACCTCTATTAACTCAGTCTAGAAGCTTCTTTATAGACATGCCTAGAGGTTTGTTTTCTAGGTGATTCTAGGGCCTATTGAGTTTACAAGCAATGTAAATCATCCGGTAACCTTATACAACAAAAGTGATTTTGATGAGGAAATTAAGGATCATAGGTGGAGAGGGCACCCCATAGGTGGAGAGGGCACCCCAAGTTATCCAAGCGGAACCCCACCTTATCATAGAGGTTTAGGTTTGGCGGAAGAATCTTCTTCAGCTGTAGACAAAGGACCAGTGCCTGCTGAGTGAGCATGGTCAGAGAGATACTATGTTACTGGTTGATCAGAGAGATACTATGTTGCTAGTTGATCAGAGAGATACTATGTTGCTGGTTGATCAGATAGATACTATGTTGCTGGTTGATCAGAGAGATACTATGTTGCTGGTTGGTCAGAGAGATACTATGTTGCTGGTTGATCAGAGAGAAACTATGTTGCTGGTTGGTCAGAGAGATACTATGTTGCTGGTTGGTCAGAGAGATACTATGTTGCTGGTTGGTCAGAGAGATACTATGTTGCTGGTTTTAATGACAAGAAAGGGGGCCACAACAAGGCATTCAGAAAGCTAGTGGGAGCTGGGAAACAATGGATGGTGGCTCCTCCTGAGTACTCAAGGAGACAACCCTTCAGACACATGGACTCTAGCCAAGCAGTAGCAGGAGTCTAATCTACTCGTCGGAACTCTGAGGTGATGTCTGTGTTGCTTAAGCTTCTGTAACTGGGGTAATTCATTTCAGGAGCTGTAGGGAACCCATACAGCTCTCAGAGGTCTGCAGAGGTTATCACAAGCAAGCAGAAATCCTCAAGTTGGGTATTGATAAGCAAACATGGCGGAATAGGTACTGCATCCCTGTTTTGCAGGGAAGCAAAAACTCTGGGCCTACAAGATGTGAGCATGTGCAAAGCCATGTTTGTACGAGCCATACTACAGGCTCGCCCTCTGAGACTTATAAGCCTGAACAGAAAGTTACATCTGGGGTCATTTGGAAGGACTAATTAATATTCTGCTTCTTATAACGCCATGTGTATATTCCAGTTTGCTCTTTCATGGAAAAAAACTGAATGTAAGAAATTATAGGAGCGATTTCCTCTCCCGTGCCCTTGAGCACTGGAGTTGAGGCAGGTGTGTGTATTTCCTCCTCTGATCTTTGCAACCAGCACAGCTGGGCTAGAGACTGTGGCTGCTCTTCTCTCAGACAACACTCAGGTCTGCAGGAAAGCAGAGTGGAAAATGTAGAAGGGACTGGGGAACCAGACTTCCCTGAGCCTCTTGATTCATCCCAGGCATTGCTATTATAATGGCAGTTATCTTCACTTCCTAATCCACACTGTTACCTCAGGCTGCACTGGGAATTGCTGCTTTGTTGGTGTTTCTCAATATGTTCTGATTACTTGGCCAGGGCTCATAGAGGAGCCTAAGGACACCACCCTTAACCCTTGTTCCTCACTAGTTTCCAAGTTTATCAGCCTGGACTGGATATGTCACCCTCCTAATAAGTACTGTATTGAACCTGCAAGATGTAGCCAGCCTGTTCCCATCTTGGCCTTCGCTGTGTTTTCCACCTCTTTGGACCTCTGATAAGACTCACATGTGATAATGACTTGACTGCTTTGTCATGTGGGATCACAGCCCCCAGCCTCGCTCAGGCTTAGCCAATGCCACACCTGAGGATCACTGGATCTCAGGCTAAATTATGAGCAGGATTTCCTTAGCTGGATATTAGAAGTCCTTCCTTGAAGTACACTATGTGTAGGGGGCCTAAGGGCAGGGAGAAGGGTGGGAGTCTGGCTTTTCTGCTGGAATGTCTGAGTGTCTGTCCTATGAGCTTCTCTTTCTCTCACTCCTTTTTCCTTAGAAGGCCTCTGCCTCTTCAGCCACATGAGGGCAAGTGGAACTTTCCTGAGTACCCAAGGATTCTGACTCATGACTGCAGCTGCCTTGTTCTCAGTTCCAGATTCTTAGGGAAGAATGCTTTGTTCCAGTTTGGGACAAATGTTTAGTGTAGGCCAGTCAACTATGATTAGCCTGCTTTCTGTTAAGGGCCCATCTTTAGGATGTTTGTCCTTGGCCAAGATGCAGGGTCACCCTGCCTTAAATACCTGCAATGAAGGTGATCATGCGGAAAGGCAATTCTCAGAAAAAATAGGGCTGACTACTCCGTGTTTGCATTAAAGAACACATGCCTCCAATTAAAGAGCATGTTACCTAGGGCTGCTCTTATTCTTTGCACATCTTTGGATATTTGAAGTTCTCACCTGTAGTACTGACCTTAATTGATGCTATGTGAGAATCTGAGGAAATTCATGAAGATCTAAGTTTCATGCTGTTTTATGTGTTTCTGTAAGTGCTGGTAACTATGTTGTGATGATGTATCAGCCTCTACTGGTGTTTGGAGAAAGGGGCATGGCTCTCAGGTGATTGAGGGATGCTGATTGTGGGTTTAAGAGGGCACTGTTTTGACTGAGAACTGCTTTTCCTGTAGGAATAGATTGATTTCTATATATGAATTTCTTATATCTATATGTGTATGTATGAGTCCCTCTTTTATCTATTTTAGACAAGTTCTAGCCAGTTTTCTCCCAATACTGTCTTCCTTTACCTTTGCCTGGCCTCTCTGTGGGACGCTGATAAGGAATACATCAGGCTTCTTCACAGTTTTCTTCTCTTTTGGTTTTCTACCTCCTGGTCATTTAGTGGTGTGTTCTTGGTAACTTCTTCAACTATATTCCTGTTTGCTGATTCTCTCTTCAGCAGTTCCTATTCAGTACTTTCAATTTATCTGCATATTTAATTTCCATGGAATTTTCATTTTTCAAAAGTTGCATATGTTCTTCACATCTAGCTGTTTATTTTATACTAACCCATTTCTTTTTGCTGTTTTTACTTCATAATTTATTTCTTTAAATATGTTATGTATGGAAGTGGCTAAAACCAAAAATTAGATAACCAGGCTGCTGAATTTTGAGTCTCATGTTCTATACCCTTGACCCCCTCGTGCATCTGTGGTTCAGAATAATAATACCTATGCCATTTGGTTGTCCTGAAGAAAAATGAGTTAATATTTACAAAGTGCTTGGGAAGGTATCTGTCATGTGCTAGGCATGGATAAACAACTTTAGAATTGTCTCACACACTAGAAATTCATACTTTGGGTTTTGACTTTTGTATGGGCTGGTGACAGTGTGTGGTGTGACCCTCTCTTGTCATTCTGGCTAGAGCAGTGAGCCATCAGCATCAATCACATGCTCGTGCGGCTGCAAGACTCTACAGTGTGCTGTGTTGCTAAGGTCTGATGTTCAGGAGGTTAGGGGTATCCACTTTCAGTCTACAGTAAGAATCAGCCCATGATGGATTTTCCTAGGACCCAACCCCACTGGAAATAGATAAGGATTTGTACTTAACAAACCTTGATTTAGAAACCTAAAATATATCATGTGGCAGTTCCAAAATCTCCATTTCTTTTGGGTCTGAATTTATTGCCCTTTATTTCTGCTACCTCTTTCTCATGGGGAGTATTTTGTAGCTGACTAATGAGGCTTTAGAACCTTCTTTGTCTGCTCCCTCTCACCTAGGGAAACCTCTAAGGGCCTAAGAGAAAGACTCCTCTGCAGAGACAGTTTGTGTAGACCTTGCTGGGAGCTGAGTAGACACTGATGCACTCAGACTCTCTAATGTATTTTCACTCCCTTGGAGAGTCTTGGGGGAAGGTTTCAAGTTCAACATCCCTAGCTTTTCATGGTTGGCAGGTTTCAAGTTTTGATCCTATCCATATGCACATTTCCCTAAAAACAATGCTGGCTTGTTAACTTATACAATGCATAATCTATTTTTTTCTTTCAGCTCATATCCCCCAGATCCCTGGAGATTTCTTGTGTTTACTCACTTGCAAACTCACTAGTAACTTAAAATCTTTGTTTATCTTGCCATGACCAGAATCCAGCTAACCTGTAGGGAAGACCCTGCAGTAGAATGTCATAGTGTCCTAACTCCTTCCTCTGTGGTATACCTTCCTACTTTAAACCTGGTCTGATAGAAGGTTATATTGGAGGAAAGTGAGCTAGTGCCAATTCAGGGGATCTTGTGTGTTTTATATTCTCAAATGAGTGAGCTGCCAGAGCCCTGGAAAGTCAGCAGCTCAGCCTCTGCCTTCTCCTGTGGTCTGGAGGCCTCTGACCCTAGTGCTTCTTTGCTTGGACTAAACAGCTCTGAGTCAAGCCTGAACGTCAAGGTGGTTTGTGATATGGAATAATCCCTCTGAGGGAAGTGGAAAAAAGCCACAGAAGGGTTGTGGTTGTCAAGGCTTCCCTGAAGGTTAGGAGACCAGGAAATAGGGATATTACGGCTCCAGTCTCCCACAAGGCTGGCTTATGACAACAGATGTGTCTAACATAAAGGGAAAATATGTCGCTTTTTGTATTAGATGAGGGCCGTTTTTCCTCTTTCACCTGCTGTGCATCTGTCGTTCGACTGATCCAGTGGCTCCTTCTTTCTTCCCACCACTCTTGAACATTCCATTCGCCTCCTGTCTTCCTTGTTAACCTTCAAAAACCTTGGATGAAAGGATCCTGTATAATTTAGCTATGCACCCTGAGGTCGGAATGCTTCTATATAGTGGCTGAAAAGTCTGGGGCGTATGTACCACATTTCACATGACTTTAGCCTGTGGTGATATTTTTTTTGTTTGTGCTTTAACAAAATAAAGCTTGCCTGAAGATCAGAGTGAGGAGTTAGTCCCTAGTTGGCCATAGGGGCCGGGCAGTGGTGGTACACACCTTTAATCCCAGCACTGGGAAGGCCGAGGCAGACGGATCTTTGTGAGTTCAAGGTCACCCTGGGCTACACAAGATTGATCCAGTCTAAAAGAAAAAAGAGCCAGGCAGTGATGGGTCACACCTTTGGTCCCAGAACTTGGGAGTCACGTGCCTTTAATCCCACCTGGGCTACACAAGATTGATCTAGTCTAAAAGAAAAAAGAGCCAGTCAGTGATGGGTCACACCTTTGATCCCAGAACTTGGGAATCACGTGCCTTTAATCCCAGCACTATGGAGGTGGAGACGGGAAGGGATGTAGTTGTGCTGTGTGGAGAGAGTTTCTAAAGCAGGAGGAGACAGAAGCTAAGGCATTCAGTCTGAGCGTTCAGTCCGAGGATTCGTGGAGGCAGGATCTTGCCCACTTTGCTCTGAGGCTTTCATAGAGGTTAAGGGCTCTAGTGGCTGCTGCTCTGCTTCTCTGATCCTTCAGCTTTCACCGCCTAATATCTGACTTCGGGTTTTTATTATTAAGACTGATTAGAATTCGTGCTACATTAGCCTTTGAAATGATCAGTATGCAAACTTGATTAGTCAACAAGTAAGTTGAAATCAGAGTGTCACATAATGAAATAAGGATTCTTGGTGTTTAAAGCAGCAGCTAGGCAGGAGGGAACCCAGCCATGTTTCTCTAGCAAAGGAAGCTCCTCTTCACAGCACACACTGGGAGAGGGGAGGGTAAATCCCAGGGGACCACTTGGGGACAGCTATCCTGGCTGGAGGAAATGGGCTGGGCTGCCGCTGGTGGAGCTACAGAGATCTGATACATTTTAGAAAGATATAGGCAGTAAATTGGCAAGGCTCTGTGAGAGGCTCAATATATGCCGAGGAAAGGGAGGGTCAGGAGTGAGTGCTGATGTGGGGCTCCTGGTGTGTGACAGGGACCCTGCTAAGCCACCCTGTTGTGGTGTCTCCTGGCAGACGAGAATGGACATGCTGGGTCAGTTCTCTACTACCAAGTCACATCTCCAGTGCTTTTTATATGTGTGTGTGTGTGTGTGTGTGTGTGTGTGTGTATACACACACCACACACAATTTTAGGACAGGTTCTCACTAAATTGCCCAGCTTGGTCCAAAACTTGATTCTTCTCCTTCCAGCCTCTGGAGTAGCTGGGGTTACAGGACCAGACCCCAGGCCCAGCCTCTCTTTCTTGGAGAACTTACTAAGTGTTGTTTCTACCTCCCTCCAGGCTGTGTACTTTAATTGACTGAGTTTCCTAACTTCATCCCTTGTGTCTCACTAGGGCAGAGCCCTGCTTCTGCCATCCTCCTCTGTTACTGGGTGGGCACTATCAGCTGAGCAACAGTTGGCAGGCAAAGAGGGCTGCTTGGAAATTATCGAAATACAAAGCAGACTGCTGTTTGGGGTGAGGGTAATTCTGCTGGCAGGTGTTACTGAGGGGCTTCCCAACAGGCTTTGCTTATGATGTCTTATTCTGTATTCTTGGTCCCAGCCTGGAATGCTTGGTGGTGTGCTTACTGGAGTGTTAGGGGTGGGGACTACTGTTTGATTCTGGGATGGGCACAGCAGGAGAAGGTGTAAGAGGAGACTTTGAGCGTGGATAGAGGCACCTCAAAACAGGCTGCTACTGAATAAATTCTCTAAGCAATTTGGCTCAGACTGAAAGCTTTAACCAGTGGCTCTCAACCTTCCTAACGCTGTGACCCTTTAATCCGGTTCCTCCTGTTGTGAGGAACAGTTTTTCTACTGTTATGCATCATAATGTAAATATCTGATATGTGACCTCCCCAAAGGGGTCGCAGCCCACAGGTTGAGAAACACTGGTTTAGACCCTTCTGGCAGCCGGATCTGAGAGCAAGCTGACCTATAGAAGGAAAGGATGGAAGAGCAGGAGGCTGGTGCTGCTGCCAGGGTTCGAGACTTTGGGAAGGGGCACACACAGAATGGCCTTTCCATATTACCTGGCAATTAACAATAGAAAAAACCTGTTTGGGTTTCACTTTGATTTTGACCTGGGCTGTCAGATTGACCTCCATTCCAGCAAGTCAAATTATGGCTGCTATGTCCCCAGTAATTTCTGGACAGTGGGAGATGGTGACAGGGTTCTGGCTTTGGGTCCAGCCTGCTGGATTCTTGCTAAGACTGGGAATGTCTGCATGGCTGTGACAGACAAGGAGAAACCCATAGTCTCGTAGACTCAAACTGTTGCTTTTGTGGCTGGCTGGATCTGGTTTGCTCCATTCACAAGTCAGTTTCCCCAACTGAAATTTCTAGACCAATTTGCAGCATTCACTGAGACTATTTTTTCCTGCTGGATTCCATTAAGTTGCTGCAGTGTGTGATATAACTTCAGTACAAACACATATGGTCTGGTTTGCATATCTTTATGTGTGTGACCACACTAGAGGCTAGGAATTGTCCTAAGTATTTAAAGGGCATTAGACCCTACAAGGTTCACAGGGCCTATTTTTTGCATAGAGGGGCACAGATGGGTCAAAGCTATATAACCAGTAGGTATCATGAACCAGAATTCTTTTCTTAATTATTTATGTTTTGAGAGTTCTTCCATACATATATGCAATGTATTTTAACCATATGTTCCCTTGTCTCCCCCAAACTCCTCCCAGATCTCCCTAATATGGCCTTCTTCCAACTTCATGTTCTCTTTGTCATCTCTTGTATAGCTGATACAGCTGATACAGGACTTGTATACAGTCCTGCCAGTACTGCCCACATGTGCATGGGTGTGGGCTCTCTACTGAGGAACCCATCAGTAGCCACAGCAGAAAAGCAGCTACTCCTCCCACAGCAGCCATCAGCTGCCAGTTGTTCTCAGCTAGATGCAGGGCCGCATGAGCCCTTCCCCTGTCTGTAGTAGGATTTTGAGTGGCTTCATCTTGTGCTGGTAACACGTGAGTTCGTGAGTACCAGCAGCTATAGCCCGTCCAGCAGACACTTCACAGTGCTCGTCCCCCTTCTCGGGCTCTTGCACCCCACTTTGCTTGTTCTTGGTTGATACAGATGTCCCATTTAGGGCTGAGCATGCAGAGTGATCCGTTCTCGTGCTCTGACCAGAGAGGAGTCTGTATTCACCTTTGCCTACTGCAAAAGGGAGCTTTTCTGAGCAAGGTTGAGAACGGCACAGACGAATGAGCTGTCTGACAACATGGCTGCTTGGCAGAGTAACAAGAGTAGGTTCTTCCCCAGCCACGAACTTTGACCTGGTTTATAGTTCCAGGCATGGGTGCCCTCCTGTAGTGGTGGTCTCAAATGCAACCAGAAAGCAGCTGGTGACACCCATAAACAGTCTTGCTACGCACATCTTGCCTAGAAAATTGGTATTTTAGTGTGCGTGGTCCAGTGCTTGGGGAGACCACTGATGTCTTTTCTCCCTCAGGAGTGAGCCTGAAAACTTATCAACAGGGAAGACATTTTCTAGCAGGTTCAAGACCAGTCTCTCTGTGTTCTGCAATCAAAGGGTGTGGTGTCTTCAGCACGTGGGCCTTATTATCTAGTTGGAATGGGCAGTCAAGAGCAATGACAAGAATCTGTGTTATTCTCCAGGACTCTCTGAGAATCAGGGTTTGGCCCAATCCTGAAGAAAGTTTACCTGCTCTTCCTCATCTCTGAATGGAAGGGGTAAGCATTTTAAAGTATGCAGCCCCAGTGATGTTTCGTTTTCTCACAGGAGTGACTGGGTGACATCCTACAAAGTCATGGTGAGCAATGACAGTCACACGTGGGTTACTGTGAAGAATGGATCTGGTGACATGGTGAGTGCCCTCTCTGCTCTACCCATGCCCTTGGTGCCTGGCTATGGAGCTTTGTCCTGTCCCTGGGGAGGTTTACCAATTCCGTGTAAACTCCAACCAACCAGAAGAGTCTGATGGATAGTGACCTCCTTTTCATGGTCCACAGCTGGGGTTGCTACAGAATTCTGTATTCATTCCAACTCATGTACTTCCAGGAATCAGCCTCTGATCCCCTTTATAAGTTAACACATTGCAGTTAGGGATCCCTGCAGCTGTCACTTCCAAGAGCCCTAACTTTTTCGAGCCACCTTGCATGATTACCATCAGCATGGGAGTTTTGTTATTCTCAAATTCGGAATCTCAAGTGCCACTCCTAGTGTGGCATCCAGCATCTTACACACCAATTGCAGCCGCACTTCTACATTCTGTCTCATTTCTACTTACATCAGCAGTCCTGTGTGCAACAGCAGAATGGAGCCATCTGGTCTACCTATGAAACCTGCTGCTGGGTTTCTCCGTGAATGTTTCCCTGCCTCTGGAACGCCTCCCATTCCTACCAGTCTAAGTAGCTTCCCATGACTGTTGGGCCAAACAGAACCTCTCCCTGCCCCAAAGCTTGACCTGGTCAAAGCCTGAGCTCTAGAACATCCTTTTGCCCTCATGACAGACTGAGAGATAGGGGTTTCCTGGGGCAGAGTGCAGGAGTGATTTGTTGATTTTTGCCTTGATCCCTAGCATGCATATGTACTCCTTGATAGGATTCTAAGGAATGAGTGAATTTCACAATGAAGATCTTAAAATCCTTCCTCTTTCCCCTTGAGCATCAATAGATATTTGAAGGAAACAGTGAGAAGGAGATTCCTGTACTAAATGAGTTGCCAGTTCCCATGGTGGCCCGCTACATTCGCGTAAATCCACAGTCCTGGTTCGATAATGGGAGCATCTGCATGAGGATGGAGATCTTGGGCTGCCCATTGCCAGGTGAGCTTGCCTCCTGAAGTTCCGGCAAGGCTGCTTCCTAACGGGAGGCAGGTGCCTCTCTGAGATGAGTCCAAACATGTCGATCCATCCTTTTCCCGTGTTCATTGTTAAATCTCTTAAGCACACAGGTTATTCAAAAAGAAAAGGATAGGAACTTTTCATAATCCCCAAGTCAGAAACACGAATGTTGGTGACACTGAGCCCTCTTGCCAAGGTGGTTTTGCCTGTTGTAATTTTAAGATGTTTGTGTATGTCAGGGTTGACAGATCACTTAGTGCTGTCCCTTGGAAGCAAGACAAAAGCATCTAGCAGTCAGCTAGGGATGGAACTTGATGGTAAAGCACATGGAAATGTGCATGGCTCTGGTTTCAGCTCTTTGAGCTACACAATATATTTGACCTCGAGACATGCATCTATCCTTAGCATGCTTACTGTATTGGGTGCAGAGGCAGAGCAGGAGGTGGAAGAAACCTAACTGTGAGCATTTGTAGGGTCTCTGTCTAAAGAGCTGACCCTGGATTCTTGTCTCTTCCCTGAACACTTGCTCCTTCTAGTCTAATGGCCTGATTTTCACATGTTAGTCTTTGGGTTCTAACATCAGGATATAGGCAGGAATTCACGTGCACCTTCTGGATCCTTTTAGTGTCTGCTCCAGACAGGTTGGCCTAAGCTGGCATTTCAGAAAGATTAGCTGCATCACTGGGAACCCAGGGAATGAGCATCCTCCTCCTGACCAAACATCTCCAGGAAGGCAGCTGGCCTAAAACTCTCCCTGTAGCACCTATCAGAGCCTGCAGGAATGTTGCATTCCTATCCTCCCCCAAGCAGGTCACAAGGAATAGGAGCAGGAGCATCGTTCATCTCACCCAGCTTTCTCCCCCGCGTCTGCTCACTCTTAGGCTCATAGCATAAGCTGGAGCATTACTGCCTGTGGGTGCCCAGTCACGTTCAGCGCAGCCAGAAGCAGTCCACCACCAGCTCTGATGCTATCTCAGCAGTCACCCCGGCTCCACCACGAGCTTGCACTTGCTGTGTTTGCAAAGCATGTTTAATGCCACATTACTATTTTTCTCTCAGTCCTGTAATATGCGTGAGCTGGCTTTGCCAGCTGTAGGTTTTCAAAACATGAACGCTCCATGGGTGAGAAAGTCAACTCTGTCTGCCTACATAGTGATCCTCAGAGCAGACACATAGTTTGCTTTGCATTTTATGTTTGTTTGCCCTTACATGTTTTCTTTTCACATCACAAAAGTGATTGGTGCCTGTCCTGGCTCGTTTTGACTGTCAGTCAACTCAACACAGCATAGAGCCACCTAAGAAGAAAGTCTCCATTGAGGGGTCACCAAGATGAAGTGGGCCTGTGGGCAGCTCTATGTGGGGGGTGGTTTCTTGATTGTTAACTGATGTAGGAGGGCCCGGCCCTCTGTGGGCAATGCCAGTCCCTGGGCTGTATAAGAAAACTAGCTAAGCACAATCCAGAGAGTGAGGAAACAGGCAGCACCCACCATAGTTCCCGCTGCCCGTCCTTGGCTGTGAATGGGTTCCCTGGTTAGAGATAAGATTGCACAGAACAGTAAGTGGGTCTGCCTTCAAGTCTCTGTCCTGAATTTCCTCAACAATGGACTGTGACCTGTAAGTGAAATAAGCCCTTTGCGCCCCTAATTTGCTTTTGGTCACATCGACAGAATGAAACCACGAAAGGGAGGCATCTGTGGGTGTTTCCTCCCTGGGCAACACCTCACGTTGCTGATCAGCCTGTGGTAACTGGAAATTCAATAGTTTAGAATGCTTTAGGTTCCGTAAACAATCTTGCAGTTACTCTTCCTATTTCTCTGTCAATGGTGTGTGTGTGTGTGTGTGTACGTGTGTGTGTCTCCATCCCTGTGTCCACAGTTGTTGCTTGAATTTGGTTGTAACAAGTGGAGTTTCTGGGACACGGGCTGTGTGCATTTCCCAGGCTAATAAGGAGAGTGCATTGGAGCACTCCTGTTTGGAATTTGAGCTCCCTTTCATAGTAGTTCCTACTGTGGTCCCACATCCAGCCTGCTGTCATCTGGAACCTTCTGGGATCATGGGGCTCAGGATATCTGCTGGTACAAATCTTGGCCAGCATCTATAGGGAGGCTCTGTCCCTTTTTCTTCAGGCCGCGAGCCTTGTCTCATACTCCTCCATTCACTTACTCTGAATAGTGGGGCCGTAGCTTCCCTCTGTAGGCAGGAATTCATGTGTCATTAGGAAAGGGCACAGGGCAGCCTATGTGAATATCATGAAATAATCATTTCTCTGTCAGGTTACTTTTGGTGGGCATTTGAAACGCTCTCAGAGAAGGATGAACTGTGAAACCTGGGTGGTTTTGGTTTTAAGTGTGGACTCAGTGTGGTTCTGGTTTCCACTGACCAATATATAGGTCCATTTTAAAAACCAAATCTATTCTTAAGAAGATTTTAATATAAATCTATATACAGGCATATATATTATGTGTATGTGCTAGATATAGATAGATAGATAGATAGATAGATAGATAGA
>LOJH01000640.1:28033-43264 GCA_001685095.1 Ellobius talpinus | reverse complement strand
AGATAGATAGATAGATGATAGACAGATGATAGGTAGATAGGTTAATGGACAGATAGGTGCACATGAAAAGAAGGGTTATACACACTCCAGAAGACACAGTTTTCTGTATTTTGATGTCTTAACAATAGCTATCTATGTAGTTTCCATGGCTTTTGGTGTTATATTGGTCAAAGTATTTGAGAGATTAAATAAGAATTTTTTGGCAACAACTACTAATTTTGTTGTTCTTGAAGAGCAGAGGATATTTATCCTTATGTCATATGGTTCCCACACTTTCTTCATTAGATCAGATGACCAATTGTCTTGATCTGTCTAGAACCAGACAGGACAGTCCAGGGAAACCAGTTCAGACTGGCCACTTGCTGGATAGAATTCCACCAGAGGCACAGAGTTCTCTTGGTCATTTTTTATTATTTTTATTATTTCATTGATTTTAAAAATTGAAAGCTAGACATTGTAGCACCTGCCTGGTATCCCAGTGCTTCAGAGAATGAGGCAGAAGGATTGCCATGGAATTAAAGCCAACCTATTCTATATAGTAAATCCTAGGATAGCGTGAGCTATAGAGGGAAACTCTGTCTTAAATAAACAAAGCAAAGTAACACAAACAAACAAACAAACAAAAAAGGATGAGCACAGAAGGACCCTTGGGGAAAACTTATTGGACCTAGAAAGAGAGAGAGAGTACCCTGAACAGCAAGCTCAAGGTGTTGGGGAGGGTAAGGAATGGAAAATCATTCTTAGTAGAACACAAGAGAAACACACCTTGGAGAGGTAAGATAGAACCCTTGGGAAGGGGAGGAGCTGTGTGTGCAGACCTTGGTTCTTTGTTTTTACTGAAGAAAGTGTGAAATGATCCTTGTCTCAGAGAATATGAGCCTTGGATGTGACAGCAGTGTTCCAATCTTTCAGGCCAATTAAGGAATTAACTGGTAATTAAGTGTGTGTGTGCGTGCATGCGTGCTTGTGTGTGCTTGTGTGTAGGATGTATGCATTCAAAGTAGACCAGAGGAGGATGTCCAGTGTGCTGTTTTGTCGCACCCTGTCCCTAGACACAGTCTAACTCAGATCCTGGAGTGGGGCTGGTAGCAGACAAGTCTCAGTGACCCTAAGGAGGAAACATCCAACTTTAATATTATTTGGGCTTAATCTTGTCCATCAAATAAGACTTGTTGTGTCTTAGAATTCAGGAAAGAACAATAACTAACTGCTGTCACCTACAGCAACAGCAAACTCTTCTTACCGTTTTGAGTTTATCCGTTATCTTTGGGGCCAGTTTAGAACCCCTATAGTTGGTTTCTCTTTAACGTCAGGAGCAGTTACAGGCAGCCGGTGACTTTCTCACGTCCCAGGACCAGTGCTGGTTCATTTAAACCAAGCTGTGGAGGGCCAGTGTGTGAACAGGAGTTCTAAGCAGCTTGGAGATCTTCATTTACAGTGCTTTAAATCTGCCTCCTTTACAGCTTCCTGATTCTCTGCTTCCTGGAGTGGGCCCTGCAGTGAAGTTCTGTAGGTAGCTGCCTTTGTGGTCTCTGGGGTCTGCATATCATTAAGGGGGTGATTCTTCTCATTTCCTCATCTTATTCCCTGATGCGTTCTTTTCTCTTTTTGGCTTCCCTTTATCACTTTCTTAGGATACAAAAACCCAAAACAAAACAAAAAAGCATTGTTTAAAGAAGGAAGGGTCTTGCTTTAATGGAGTCCAGTGTAGTGACATTTCAATTGTATTTTAATAAATAAAGCTTACCTGAAGATCTGAGAGAAAAACAGTCCCACTGGTCAGTCTTACAGATCAGGTAATGGTAACACACACCTTTAATCCCAGTAACCATACTAGTTTGCCATAGAAACCGGATAGTGCATGCCTTTAATCCCAGTCCTAGAAAGGATTATAAAATGGGAGGAGACAGCTCTCAGACACAGTCTTATTCTGAGATTCCTGGAGGCAGGATCGCTATTTCAGACTGAGGTTGAAGTAAGAGCCAATGGGCTGGATGCTTTACTTTTCAGATCTTCAGGTTGAACCCCAATTTTTCTCTCTCTGCATTTTTATTAATCGTACTTCAGTCCAAACTTGGGAGGCAGCCAGTCACTACTTTTATAAAGGGGTCACTGACCTCTGACCATGCCATGAGGAAAGGACATTGTCTACCAGGGAGCGAATGACCACCGATACACACATTGTCCAAGAGGAATGTGAACGTTGACCTTCACTTGTCCCCAGCGATGCTGGGGCAGCAGATGGCTACAGAGTTCTCTTTTTCCTTCTCTTTCTTTCCTTCCCTTCTCTGTCCTGTTGCCTAGCATCCCAGTGGGGCCACACGACAGACAGTGACTCTGGCAGAAGAATTAGTAGGCCGGTGTGTCAAGAACAGAAGGTTGGAGGGGGCTAATGAGGTGAGTAGGCTGGATGAAGAGTTTTAGATGCCATGCCTGGAGTCCTCTCTCCCTGTCGGTAAGGAGTCCCTCAAGGAATTGCTGGGGTTTAGTACAAAGGATCCTGAAAACTAGCCACATGGAAAGAGGCAGGAAGCTGGCTTGCCAGAGCTCCATCTGTGCTAATACAGGCACAGAGAAGGAACCAGTCAGTCAGGACTTCTGCTTCAAATGCCGGAAGTCCTACTCAGACTCGCTTAAGGAGAAAAATTTGGCTGGCAAATGAAAATTGCAGGGTGGGTGTGACGGACGTTAGGCAGGGGTGGGGCTAATATCTCAGGGCCTTCTTGCTGGGGTCTCGACTGTCTCAGAGCCTCTTGCAGACTGACAGGTTGTCACCATCACTCCAGTTCCTGCCATCTGAGTGACCCCAGGAGAAAGAGGCTCTCCTCCAACTCTGCTGCCACTGGAGCTGTCAGGGTCAGAACCTGGGCCCTGGCCTCCCTGCTGAGCGAGGTCAGTTACTCCTGCTCACTATCCCTGTTAAAGAGACAAACCTTATGGGAATGCAGGCCATAGTGGAATGCCAAGAAAGGAGCTAGTGTGGCCACACTGGGAAAAACAGACGACGAGCTGCAGTGAACCCCCAAGTCCATCTTATGGGTCCTGACTTGAGGTTTAGGTTTAAATGGAGGGCAGGAGTTGCATACAACTCTGAACATTTCTGGTCAAGATACAACTTCGCCCATCACCAGCCCATCATTGTCTAGGCTCCAGTCTCCGCAGCTCTGAACCAGGTGAAATCTCTTCTAGGGAGACAAGTGCCCCCTCTGGCAGGCACAGGGCTTCTTTCAGCCTTGTTCCTTTCCTAGCGTGAGATTTCTGGGGAGAGTTCAGTTCCTTGAGGCCCATTGGTGCAATGTTCTGACAGCCAAGGAGAGGGGGCACAAGTTACTTTCTCTTGAAGACCTGTGAGGATAGCTGCACTCAGAGCATGGGTCTTGTCCCAGGGTCATCTCCGAGCTAGTGACCAGCTGGGGTAAGTGGATTCACAGCCTGGACTTGGGTCATAGGCTTGTACCTGGGTTTATGGGACAAGACAGTTCCTCTGAACCACATGAAATAGGTGCCGATTGAAGAAAGGAACTTCGGGGAATAGCTGTAGATAGTTGATAGACTGATCGTGGGCTCTGAGTTCAATTCTTACTTTTAAAGCTGAAAGATGGACTCTTAAGAAATTTTCAATAAGATTTTGTTCAGTCAAAGAAAAGACAAGTGAAGAAGTTTTTTTTATTAAATATAGACTTGGCATCGGGGCCTTGTCCTGGATCCTTCTACACGCTGATTAGTCTCCAGGAAGGCTATTGTCTGATCAACCATTCTTTTGTACATAGGAGCTCTGAGCTTTTTCTTCAACCCTTTTCCACAACCTTGAAAGCCTAACTGGTGTTTGAAAATGAAAGGGGTTTTCAGATTGGAAAGATGCCCCTGAAGCTGGGGGTGTGTGCTGAATAGCTTTTAGAAAACAGCAAATTGAAGTCAGTGTCAATAAATGCAAAATCAAAACCAAAAACTGTCGCTCTTTACCTTTGCTTTGGAACCCATGGACCTGAAAAGCTCTCTCCAAAGGCATGGACATCCATTGCCCCAAGAAATAACTGGGACCTTTGCTGAGCCTAGATGGCCTTGACTTTCTTGCCTGGAAAAAATACCTATCTCCCTCCTGCAAGTTACCGCCTTTCATGACAGCTATTGTTGCTTATAGTATTGCTAGATTGTTCATGAAGATTTAACACTGTATTTGGTGTTTGAGTCCCCAGTGACTCTTAATTTGTTGTGTGTGGCCTCAGTTTTCAAGGCTAAAGCCATTTGTTAGGGATTCCAGCAGGGCCAGCTGATGTGGCTATGTAAAGCGGAGGCTAATACCTCCTTCCTGCCTGTGATGGAGTCATGGCTTGGCGCTCCTTACATGGAGCCTGCAGAGTCACCTAGGATTTTGTGGAATCGATTTGGCAGGGCTGAGGTAGGTCTATTAGGCAGCCGGTACTCCTAGTCTGGGGACTTGGGTGGCAGAGATGGCTCCTTGCTGATCCTGACATCTCAGGGGTCCTTCTGCCACCCACTATTACCCCTGCTTCTAGAAATGGCCTTTGAGTGACTTGGGTGGAGCCCAAGCTGTTGTGGGCTTCCGAAGTTCTGATGCTCTTGGCATGGGGTAGGGGTCTGTGCTAACAGGTTTTCTGGCTGAATCCTCTAGTGGGGAAGTGTCAGTATGAGGACCAGGACCTGGGAGCCTCTGCCATTCTCCCTCAGATGAGGACAAGGGCATTGGGGGGGTCCCTTCTTATTACTCTCCTTCATGTCCTTCCCCCTCCCTGCCCCACTCTTCTGCGTCATCTTTGTTTTGGAATAATATGCACAACACAATAGGAATTGAAAAGAAAATTCAAGTTCAGTGAAAAGGGAGCCAGGGCGAGCAGGCTATGCTCCCTGAACCAGAGCCGTAGTCCTCAGGGTCACCTCTTACTACACTCTGGTCACACCTGCGAGGCTGCTGTGTCAGTAAGACTTTCATATCTGTGACAAAATACTTGTCATAAACAACTTTCAAGGAGGAAAGATCGATTTCAGACCTCAGCTCCAGAGGTTTCTGGAGCATAGTCCTCAGTTCCGTTGACTAGTGTCAAGACCAGGCTTGTGGCAAGATGGGATGCCACAGTTGCGGGAGCATGTGGTGGAGGAAGCTCTTATAGTAGACAGGAAATAAAGAGAGAGGAGGGTTCTGGGGATCAGGCAGAACCTTCAAAGTCACCCCTACCTAATTAAAAAAATGTCACTAACTGGAGACATGAGCCTCTGAGAACATTTCATATGGAATCTACAGCAGGTGCTTCTGGTTCTAAATGTCATACATAGACAGATGGCTTCAGGGTTGGCTGACCAGGAGGAGCTCTTGAAGTCATTGGGTTTCTGGGTCCTGCTGGTCAGTGAGGTTTTGCTGGCAGTTCCTTCATGGTCAAGTGGCCACCACAGCCAACTGGCAATGTTTTGGCATCCTCTGCCTGGAGAGAGATTTATCACTATTTCCTTCGCCTCCACTTGAGTGGTCAGAGCAACTGGATGCTGTGATGGATGTGGCTGGGGCCTGAGAGTTCTGAGGTGTCCGAAGAGGGGATTCTCACATGCCGGGCTTCTGTTAGGAAGAAGGAAAGGGAACGCATCCCAGCTAAGAGACTAACAGTGGGTACATGCTTCCTAACGTCTCCGAGGATGCGCATATGGTTTTGACCTTTATAACTACTTGTTTCTCACTGACAGAGGCCCAGGCACATGTGTATCTTTTCTTCTGCTCTCCGTAAGCCAGCAGAGGCGATGCCATTCTTTTCCCACTTACAGATGAAAAAGTAAGGCACAGGCTGCTCAAGTGGTTTGTCCAAGGCCACACCACGTTAAGTAGAGATTTAAGCCCAGGCCTTGTGACCGCACATTCTTAACCTTTAAACAGTTCCAACTCCCACGTGCCTCCTGGTGGCTTGGCACGCTTGCCTCTGAACCCACGTTAGAAGTTCAGCTTTCTGCCTCTACTGTCATCACGTAAACCAGGCCCCTAGAAGGGGCACCATAGTCGACTGTGAAGGCATTCAAAACCATCTTTCTGCCCCTAGATCCTAATAACTATTATCACCGACGCAATGAGATGACTACCACCGATGACCTGGATTTTAAGCACCACAACTATAAGGAAATGCGCCAGGTAAGACCAGAGCATGGGCTTTCCAACCTGACTTTGTCGTCGCAGAACAGCAAGGCATGAGCCGATAAGCAACCAGATGGGGCCTCCTTAGTTATGAAATGGCTGAAACGGGGCTCAAAGCTAAACTTTTCTCACTGGAGCCTTTAGTTCTTAAAGGCTCTGTGTTTGAGTTAGGTCACCGGTTGAAGGATATTAATGAATGCTGACTTGAAGGTGAGAGGGCGCTCGTGGTAGAACAGAAAGCCTTCCCATGGGTCTGCATGCTGTGTTCCACAACTGACCCCTATTAACATGTTCAATCTTTCTAAGAGCCCGGGAGGGTAGGGAATATGATCACCTTCTCTTATCGATGGGAAACGGAGTCACCATGACAGTGTATAGTGCTATTACCCCTTACCACAATATTTAGATTCTTTTTAAGAAATTTGTTAATTGAATGTATTCATTTGTTTTACATCCCGACCACAGTTTCCCCTCCCTCCTCTCCTCCATTCTCTCCCCCAACCTCTCTTCTGCACTCCCCATCCTGAATCCACTCCTCTTCTTTTACATTAAGAGAGGGGCAGGCCTCCCATGGGTGTCAACAAAGCATGGCATATCAAGTTGAGGAAGGACTAAGCTCCTCCCCTCATATTAAGGCTTGGTAAGGCAACCCATTATGAGGAATAGGTTCCCAAAAGCCTGCCAAAGCATCAGGGACAGGCCCAGCTCCCACTGCTAAGAATCCCACCAGTAGATCAAGCTACATGATTGTCATACACATATAGAGGGCCTAAGTCAGTCAATATTTAGATTCTTAGCTCAGTCTTGGTTGTCTGCTAGAGTGACATGGGAAATCTATAAAACATCTACACATGAGCCACCTCAGACACAGTGAAGTGGAAGCCTTAGCAGACATGTCCTAGAAGTTGTCCTGTGCTTCTGTGCAGCCAGGCCTCAGAACATAGAGTTGGCACTTTTAGGAATTCGAGCTCAATTAGCAGGGGATGATGATCAAGTGTGAGTCTTCTCAGACTGACTCAGAGCTGTGTAACACTGAGCTGTGTCAGCCTGTGCATGCTGGCTGCAACACACCCATGAGAACGGAGAAAGGGCACCTGACTGAGTTCACTGTCTCTGACACCCCGTTCCTTGTTCACACCCAGCATGGGCATTCATTCCATGGTTCCCAGGGAGACATACGCAAATGCCTGCTCACCTTGGATAGGGCACCGACTACAAAATTTGATTTCACTGAAGTCCAGCTTCATGAACCAATACAGAACATGGGTTTGGGGATACTTACAGGAATGCAGGTGATGCCCAAGCAGCTGCACCAACATAAAGTTTCAGCCCAGAATGAATACCAACTTCTCCATAGCTGCACATACAGAGTCCTTCCCCGACTTCACTTACCCTCCTGCTTTCTATACACCCCAGCACCTTCAAGATCACAAGGCTGCTTGCAGCTAGAACAGAATTACATTCAGCTGGTGAGCAGGTACAGGAGGGAATGGCTGGGCTCTCAGGTGACAATCCAATGACCCTGATCATTCCTTCAGTGAGGGGAGGAAGACAGTCATTGGGCTGGTTCTTGAGGGTCTCTTGCAAGTCTATTGTCACAGCTGCTCTGTTGAGGATGATCGTGACTGGTATGTCCAGAGGACAGAGCTCTACAGCAATGTGCTAGAAAGTATGAGAAGGCATTGGCAAACCAAAGATTCTTAGCTATTCCGGAATCTGCTTGAAGACATAACGAGCAGAAATAACCTCATGATTACATGGGCACGTAAAGACTCACCAAAGGCTAGTTAATGTAGCTCAGAGGGAGGGCTTGTGGGCTGAAGGAAGGAGCCAGCTGCTCAGGACAAAGGCGAGAGATGTTTCTGAGATTGGAGTCATTAGTCTTAGCTTCAATTCCATGGAATGAACATGCCTGGCTTGTCTCACTGTCATTTTACTTGAGCTACGCGCAGCTTCCAGACCACCTGTCAGCACAGACGTAGAGGTAGGATGTGCTAAAGAACTCCTCTTACTGTCTTGCTCTTCAGAAACAGAGATAATGTGCTTGGACGTGAGGTTTGTGACTCATGCCTGCTGCTCCACTTTCTCGGGGTATTTTTATGAGTCTGCCCACTGTTCTGTCTTCAGGAGCACTGGCGGGTTAACCCAGCCTTGCTTAATGGGTGTTTTAAGGCATCTCATCAAGTCCAGAAGTGAGACACCTATCAGTTCAGTTGGTGTAATGAACTTCAAGTATACATAAAGTGAGCTGAATGCTTAGAGTCCCTTGGTACTGAGACCTTGAAATAGTTGTCCCGTGGGCATCACTGGGGTCCTCTTGGGAGAACTAGTAGTATGTGCTTTATGCATGAGGTGACCGTGATGACTACCATTCAGGAGCTGCTAGAGCCAAGAGGACTCAGGGTCACCAGTACAGCCACCTTGGGCCGCCTCTGAAGTCCCACTGTCCCAAATCACTGAGTTGAAAACTATCCAGGGAGTGTTTCTCAGTCCCAGTGAGTCGAGCCAGAAGCCATTGCCATGTAGATTGTTGGTTCTTGGGGTTGGATTAGAAGACAGAATTGCTATCCCTTTCCCCAGATGGAGTCTTCTAGGTGGCTATAGAAATATTTCTAGCTCAGGAAAAAGAGTTGGCTTAGTCTGCTACTGAGAGAGACTTTTCTAGCCAACGATAAAATGAGAAGCAGTAATGAGAAGGCAGCAAAACACGTGGAGATGTTCATCCCACTGGAAGAGGACAGCAGTGAGAATGTGTGTGGCTTCCATGCAGCATATGCCTGCAGAGCACTGAGTTACATGGCTCCTATTCCAGGCAGAGGGAGGGAGCTAGAGATGGCTAAGGCAGAGACGAAGATGAAGGCAATCCAAATGTCCATATTCAAGGCAAAGAGAATTATGCCAAGAGAACACTGGAGGTCTTCTTAGTGTATGTATTTATAACTTCTTGGTTACTTGTTTAAATGTGCATTTCCATCTCCTTCCCTTGTAATGATGGGGGCAATAGCCCTGTCACTTATAGTAAGTCTGTAATATGAAACTTATGCTACATGTGCTTAATGTCATCATGACAGATGGGATGGGACAAATGGATTTGTTTGCCTGTGACTGGAGGAAGCTTTGGCTATAGCTGGACCAGGTGATATCTGGATTTCTGGCAGATGCTAGCAGACAGAGAGGGAAGAAGATTGATCTTCTTATCCAGACAAAGAGGCCAGCAACAACAAAGGGGTGGAGTAGGAGTATTGGGTAGGTACTGGGAAAGAACACAGGTCCTGAGAGAGCTGCATTCCTTCCTATGTAGAGAAAATGTTGATGAGCCTCACCACAGGCCCTAGGAAAGGAACTTTTGGGATGGGGTGTGAGGGGAGAGGTATTTCTGAGGTGGGTAGTTGACCTGAGCCATCCGTTAAGGTATATTTGAAGTAAGGTATGACATGTTCTCATTGGGAACATTTTCTTAGTTAGAAAAGACATTGGTTTCCTGGGAAAGTGTATCTTTGTTTTGAGTCATGATATGGCTAGCTCCCAGATGTTCAGGGGATACAGGTTGTGTTGTTATTTAATATGATGCAGGTAGGTAGCAGTTAAGGAGTGAGATAGGAGTTGTAGGGCAGCTAGCTGGCAGTACCGATGTACAGGATGGCCAGGGAGTTAGCTGAGCCTGCCAATGTGCGTGCTGTGTGGTCAGCCTGAGTGTGAGGACAAGTGATGATGGTGGAAAGCCAGAACAAGATAGTAAGTGTGAAAGTCCAGGCAACTAAAAGTTTTGACCTGTCTTAGTTACGGTTTCTATTGCTGTGAAGAGACACCTTGACCCCAGCAACTCTTCGAAAAGAAAAATGTTTGATTGTGGTGGTTTATAGTTTCAGAGGTTTCGTCCATTTTCATCATGGCGTGACATGGTGGTGTGCAGGCAGACAGTGCTGGGGAGGTAGCTGAGGGTCCTACATCTTGACTTGCACGCAGCAGGAAAGTGGTCAGTTTCACTGGGTGTAGCTTGTGCATATAGAGACCTCAAAGCCCATCTCTGCAGTGACACACTTCCTCCAGCAAGGCCATACCTCCTAATAGTGCCACTCCTTTTGGGAACCATTTTCTTTCAAACCAATACATTCCAGTCCCTGGCCCCCAAAGACTTGTGACCATATCATAGTGCAAAAATGCATTCAGTGCAACTTCAAAAGACCTCATAGTGTATAACAAACTCAAACTTAAATAAATTTAAAGTTCAAAGTCTCTTCTGAGATTCATGCCCCTGTAAAATTAAAATATAAAAGCAGTTCACATACTTTCAACAAATAATAGCACAGGATATACATTATCATTCCAAAACATAGGGAAGGGAGCAGAGTTAGGAAGTACTGGACCAAAGTAAGAGCAAACACCAGCTGGGCAAACTCCAAACTCTACATCTCCATGTCTGAAGTCAAATGCTCTTCAGCTCTCCAACTCCTTTCAGCTTTGTGGACTGCAACACCCTTCTTTCTCTTGGGCTGGTTCCACTCCCTGTTAGCAGCTCTCCTCAGCAGGTAGCCCATGACTCTGGCATCTCTAACATATTGGGGTCTCCATGGCAATCCAAGCTCCAACTTCACAGCTTCACACAATGGCCACTCTACTAGGCCTCCATTCGAGGGACACCCCTGACATATGGTGCCTTGTTTCTGGGTTGTCATGTGAAAGATGGAAAGGCAAAGCCCTACCTAGTTTTCTCCTGTCCCTTTATAAGGATACTCATTCCACTGACAAGGGTAGAGCCTCTGTGACTTGATCACCTCCTAGAAAAGCCCTCACCCCTATACATTATGGAACTGAGTCTTGGATTCCACCTTGTGAATTCAGGGAACACATACACTCAAGCTACAGCAACACACTTCTCTCTCTCCGGTGCTTGGACTTGTCTTCGTAGGTTTGCCACAACTGTGATTAGAAGGTAGTTCTGTCTTTGCCCCACGTCTCTCAGTTAGTGTTGGTTCCTAGAATCTCCCCATCCCCCACCCCACTGTCTCCAGTGCTGCCACATGGGCTGGTGAGGGGCTGCATTGTGGTTTAGCAGCTTTCCCCCTGCTCTGAAGCGTCTGGAAATCTCCCAGATTTTAATGACTTTGCCGAAGTAGGAAGCACGCTACAACCAGTGTCATCATGTGCATAATTTTAGCTTTCTTTATGAACAGTTTCCTTCAGATATATTACCGAAAATTGGATTACTAGAAGATCATCTCATTATTCTATCTTCTTCAGCAAAGGAGGGAAAGAGAGGAGCCCAGACTTCGATGGGTACTAGGATGGTGATATACGTTCCCATTTCAGGGGTGAATGAGTCCAGCTGCCCTGCGGTCCTCTACTGTCACTTCCCCTCCTCCTTCAAGGAGCCGTCCTGACATCCTTTGCTTTATTCACTTTCCCCTTCATCATATCAGACTTTAGCAGATACTCTTTTTCCAGGGGGAGGGGGTTAGGCTGTGAGGACCCAAATGTATCACAATATATATTATAATGTAAAGATATATATATATATATATTTCAGACCTGAAGAATCAGTTTCTACTCCTTACTCTGTTTGTCATCAGGACACATATGGTTACCACAAAGGCCTTATTCTAGCTTGGTTTCTGTTGTTGTGCTAAACACTATGACCAAAAGCAACCTGGAGAGGCAAGAGTTTGTTTGGCTAAAGTTCATCATTTAGAGAAGTCAGGGCAAAAACCCGGAGGCAGGAACTGCAGCAGAAACTAAGGAGGAACGCTGCTTACTGGCTTGTTTCTCCTGGCTTCTCAGCTACCTTATACAGCCCAGGATCATCTGCCTGGGAATAGCTGGGTTCTCATGCATACACTAGCAATAAAGAAAGTGTTCCATAGATATGCCCACAGGCCAAGCTTATGAAGTCAGTTCTGCAGTTGAAGACACTCCCAGGTATGCTGAGCTGACAATCAAGATTAGCCATCACTGATCTGGATAACATAAAAAGAATCTCTAATTCTTTTCAGGACCAAATAGTTACAGTCTCTCACAAGGAGTTATATTTAAATAGAGGGATTCCTCCCTGGTGATGCCCATGAGAGCCTTGTTGGGAAGAGCAGGTGGATCAACTCCCATGTCCTCCTTTGTGGGGATGGTGGCAACTCAAGATATTCTTCAGGGTATTCCAGAGTGCTACTCTGGAGGAAAAATTATAAATGGCCTTCCTAAAGGTTAGTATTCTCCAAATTCTCATGTTCTTATGAGGGAGCGTTTACTTTCGTACAATGATCCAGCGACACAGTTCATTTAACACCAAACACTGCAGAGAAACCAGGGTTGGGAAAAAATGCTCTAGTGGAGGACAGAATACAAAGAAGAAGGGGAATCCTGTGGTTTTGTAGCCCAAGAGGCTTGTCTCCATTGCTAAGTGTGCATCCAGGGGAAGACATTTGTCTGCCTCCAGTGTGGAGGCTGTGACCTCTGGTGCAGGTTGCACTAAAGATAGAGGGTAACAAAGAAGGATAGCCAGGTCTGTGTTTGAAGCTTAAATTTGTTACCACTTAGGAATAGACTACCTAGGTCTTAATCCTGAAGAAATAATCTTTGGCCTGAACCCGAGACAGTGGCTTCCTCGCCAACCAGGACCTGCTAAAATCCTTGTCAGTGTGACCACACCAGGAGGGACGAGCACACAGGGCCTCGAGGCCAGTGGACTATGGCCATCGTTCGCACTGCAGCGGGAGAAAGGGACACTTGTAGTTCTAGCTTGTATTTCAGAGCAGCGGAGTCCTTCCAATGGATACTGCCTGCCCACCACCCTTGCCAGGGTGTTCTTCCTCTATTCTGCCAGTGCCAGAGTGGCCCTTCTGTTCTTAACACATGGCCCTGAAATGATCCTCTAGACCTTCCAGTCTTCACTGTCTATATGGTGCCTGGTGGAGAACGGGGTGCTCAGTAAACACAGGGGAGAGCAGAGTCCTCAGGTAACACAGGGGAGAGCGGGGTCCTCAGGAAACAGAGGAGAGTAGGGTCCTCAGTAAACACAGAGGAGGCGGGGACCTCAGGAAACATAGAGAGAATACAGTGTTCTTTACACCAGGTTCTGGTGCCCTGGAGATTGCAAAAATACCTTTCACCCAGCCAATTAATGTTCACAGCACCAGTCAGGGATGCGAGGCAGGCAACTTCTGACGAGAGGATGCCACCGGTCCTCCATCCCCCTAGAAGCTGTTCTCCTAACTAGAGAGCCTTCACTACATCCCCTGATAGCTCATACCATTCTCATAGACCAAGGCTGTTAGTTAACTAGCTGATCTTAAACTCTAGACCATGGTATGTGGGCTCCTTCTTCACTCTAGCCCACCTCCTGGGCCCATGAGGCTTGTGTCTGTGGCCACTACATGAAGTCCTTCCTTAGCTCTCATGAATTGCATCATCCAATGCCTCCTTCCTGTTGCACCCCCAGCTCCAGAAGGGCAGGGACACCTTCTTCAGGTGTGCAATGATTATGAAAACTTAATATCAAATAGTCCATATTCGCACAATTTGATCTCCAAGGAGACTGGTTCAGAAAGACAGAAATCACAGTGAGAAAGTCATGACCACAACCAGGAAGAGACTGATTGCAGCCAAGGAGGTGGTGACAACGACCAGGGAGATGGGAGGTGGTGATGACAACCAAGGGGGTGGGAGGTGGTGACAATAACCAGGGGGTGACAAACACATATCACATCTGAGAGAGTGAAAATCTCAACCCAGGAAGATGCCTTACTCTGCTGGAGCTGCCATTGTGGACTAGTAGACCACAGAAATGCCTTGTTTGTAGTTCTAGAGGCCACTACAAACCCAAGCTCAAGGTGCTGGCAGATGTGGTGTCTTCCGAGGGCTCATCCACTAGTTCATACATGTATGTGGCCTCCCCACTGCTCCACACACAAGTCCGTTGCCTCTTTTAAAGGCTTCTAGTCGTGTTTACAAAGTCTCCACCTACATGACATAATTACCACCTAATTTTTCCACTTCTTTTTATAAAAAAATACTATTTGTTACATTTATTTAATGAGTTGTGTTAGGATATGGGTACTTGCAGACATCCATGCACTTGCTGAGGTCAAGACACCTTGTGGGAGTTGGTTTTCTCCTTCCTGTATGTGGGTTCCAGAGATGGAACTCATGTTGGCAGCAAGGGCTTGCTGGACTCAATGCTTCGCCTTTTAATGCTATTTCATTGATTAGATTTCAGCTGAGGGGCACAGATATTCAGTATGTAGCAAGAGGCTACCACTAGAATATAATCAAGTGTCCTAAGAGTACCAGGCCAGGGCAGGCAATGGCCAGGAGCTTCTCCTTAAAGGAGATAGTCAAAGGATAGGTTCTGGCTGGAAAGGTGGGTATTATTCTGGGAAATAGGGGACCAGAGAGGGTGTTCTAGACAGAGGTATAGCAACAGAGCTGTGAGAAGAAGGGGGTGCTGAGGTGAGAGGCTGTGGAAATAGCTGTCTTTTGGGGAGCATTGCTTTTTGTCCTTTTTTTTAAGCCTGCGGCTATCACCATTCAAAACCTTTCATTTATCTTGTCTTTCAGTTGATGAAAGTTGTGAATGAAATGTGCCCCAACATCACCAGAATTTACAACATTGGCAAAAGCCACCAGGGCCTGAAGTTGTATGCTGTAGAGATCTCTGACTACCCTGGGGAGCATGAAGTTGGTGAGATGGAATTCTGTCCTTGTTTTCTGTTGCTGTAAGAAGCGTCATAAACAAAAGCAGCTTGGGAGGAAAGGGTCTGTCTGGACTCACAGGTATTAGCTCACCATCAAGGGAAACCAGGGAAGGAGTTCAAGCAGGAATTGGGGGCAGGAACTAAAGCAGAGGTCAAGGAAGAATTTTTGCTTATGGCCTTTCTCACTATCTTTTAAATATAGTCTGGCAGCGCCTGCCTAGGGGTGGTACACCCACAACAGGCTGGGCTCTCCTATATCAATTAGTGGTTAAGAAATAACCTCACTTATGAGTTAGTACACATGATAATTGTTATAAGTGGTTTTTTAAACACAAAGAAAACCAGCCCACAAATCACAACCCCAGAAAACCTAGACAACAATGAGGACCCTAAGAGAGACATACATAGATCTAA
>LOJH01000640.1:12817-22911 GCA_001685095.1 Ellobius talpinus | reverse complement strand
GTGGCCATTTCACTTTTGGTGATGTGTGTACCAGAACATAGTACCAGGGAGTTCAAAGCACATGCCTCCTTACAACAAAAGAGTGACTACTTAATGTCCATTTTTACGTATGTAGATAAACAGTCTCTTCATTGTAAAGTGGAAAAGACTGAGAAATAGTATTCATCAAAATCAAGAATGAATCTTAGAAGCATAAACTGGGTTAAAAAAATGAAAAAGGCAAGTAAAACTAAAGAGTAAATTTTATATCTTTACATGCAGTTAAAACAAGACCAAGGGAAAATGAGAGCCAGCTCATTTAGGATGGGAAGCAATGGGGTGTGTGAGGGGCTGAAATCACCCAAGTCATAGCAACTGCTACTGAGTCTTGGGTTGGACTCTGGGTTCCCAGCATGGAACAGTATTGATTTTGTGCAATGAGATATGTCCCGTAATTAACCTGACTCAGGGCCTATGGTGTGTTTAAACACCAGAATCAAGGTTAATAAAGCCTGGCAAGCACATTGTACCCCTGAGTTGGCATTTCTGTCTGCACAGTAAGTGACTTCCTCTGTCCCTCTTTGTCATCAACTTTATCTTACTGAAATTATTTTTGCATGACAATCATAATTTATTATAATCTGACTTGATTTACATGTCTATATTAAACCACATCAACCTTTTAATTTGATCTTCTAGCATTGTAATTTCATTCTTTTATAACTTTCCCCCCTAAAAAGTCAAAGTACAAAAATAAAGGAAGAAACAGAGGACTCACAAGTACTCATGTCAGCGTTGATGTGTGCCAACGCATGCTTCCTCCACCCGGGCATCCCTCCCCACTCTAACAAAAGCAGACACCATGTCATCATGTCGTCTCATTTGTAAATGTTTCAATAGGCATCTCTAAACTCCAGGGAGCTCCTTTACCACATCTGGATTTTAAGTGAGTTCTGAGACCTGAACTCCAATCATTAAGTTTGTGAGGCAAGCAGTTTTACCCATGGAGTCCTCCTTAGCCCCTAATAAGTTTTTTCTTGATATTGCAAAGTATATGTCAGAGTTCACATTTTGTTTTGTTTTGTTTTGCTTTGCTTTTTTGAGACAGGATTTCTCTGTGTCACAGGCTGTCCTGGTTTTGTAGACCAGGCTGGCCTTGAACTCACAGAGATCTACCTGCCTCTGCCTCCCGAGTGCTGGAATTAAAGTCACCACTGCCCCCTCTTCATTCCTTACACCAATTAGTGAACTCCCCTCTCCCCGTTCATCTCTCTCAACCTACTTTACCCTTGTCCCGTTTGCTTAAATCTTGATTCAAATGAAGCCCATTCCTTTCTATTGTTTTAAAGTCATTTTACATCTTTTAACAAACTGCCCTCCATTATTTCCTCTCCTTCCCTGTCTTGCCTACATCTTCACGTCACCCTTGACTGTGTATGAGCAGCTGCCCTCACTGCCTCTGGGAGCCAGGGCTGTGTTCCTATGATGTGGGTGCATCCTTCTCCATCTTATGGAAACAGAGAGTGACTTTGAGACTGACAGAGACTGACAGAGCAGACACCCACAAACTACAGCCCACGCAGGCCTGCTTTCCCAGGTGGCCTGGATTGGCACACATCTGTATTTTGTCCATGGTGTTTCTTTGCTACAGGAGCATAGTTGAGTAGCTGTGACAGAGCCTACCTGGCCCACAGAGCCCCAAATATTCACCATCTGTCCCTTTGCAGAAAAAGTCAGCTGACGCCTCAGCTAGAGGCCTGGTGAGATTCAACTTTGTGGGTTTCGGGGTGTGCACCTTTCATCCGGAGACATCAGCTAACTTGTGTGTCTTTCTCATGCTGTCTGTAGCTGTGGGTGAACACTCCTAACCCAGGAGTTCACTAGAATCACAGAATGATATTGCTTTAACGCCACTTCAGTATTTACTAGAATATCCTGCTTTGGAAACTGGACATTTCCCTGGCCATCCCTTTTTGACCCATTGCTTCTAAAAAGTCCAGTTTTCCCAGGACACAGTTTGAGATTCTGAATATTGCTAATGTTATTCCACAAAATTCCTAATTTTTTTAAAAAAAATTCTCTTTTTTTGAAAGCTAGGGCAATGAAGCAATTTCCTTCTCTTTGTTAAATTTGTATACTCCCAGGTGGCCATGGAGACCAGAGCTGTCATTGCCTGGATGGAGAAGATCCCCTTTGTGCTGGGAGGCAACCTACAGGGGGGTGAGCTAGTAGTGGCATACCCCTATGACATGGTGCGGTCCCTGTGGAAGATGCAGGAGCACACCCCAACACCCGATGATCACGTGTTCCACTGGCTGGCATACTCCTATGCCTCCACTCACCGCCTCATGACAGATGCCAGGAGGCGAGTGTGCCACACAGAAGACTTTCAGAAGGAGGAGGGCACTGTCAATGGGGCTTCCTGGCACACGGTGGCTGGAAGTAAGTCTAAGATCTGCCAGTCTACCATCATGTCCCCAATGGCCATGGATGGTGCTTTAGTTACTCTTCCTGTGGCAGTGACAAAATACAAAAAAGCAACTGTGGGTGGGGGGTAGGGGGTATGTGTGGGATGTGTGGTGTGTGTCTACGTGTGTGTGCTGGGGGTATGTGTGTATGTGTGGTGTGTGTGTATGTGGGGGGTGGGGATATGTGTGTATGTGTGTGTGGTGGTGATGGTGGTAGTGGTGTGTGTGTGTGTGTGTATTTGTGTGTTAGAGGGTAGTTGACTCACAGTAGAGGATGCAATCCATTATGGCAGGAATGTGAGGCATGGTTACATTGCATCCATAGTCAGGAAGTAGAGACCAATGGATACAGATACTCAGTTATCTTTTTCCTTTTTGTTCAGCCCAGTAACCCAGTCTATGATGTGGTGATATCCAAGGTCTTCTCACCTTGACTGACCCAGTCTAGATAATCCCTCAGAGACATAGCCAGGGGTGTTTCTCTTAGTTTGTAGGTCCTGTCAAGTTGGTAATATTAACAATCATGGATTTTAGTCCAGAGTTAACTCCCATGTCCCTCCTCTATATGCCCTCTGCCGATTAGTCAGGGTTCTTTAAGAGAACAGAACTGATGGGATGAAAATATATATATATACATATAGATATATATAGATATACTAGAGTTGGTTACAGGCTGTAGTCTGAGTAGCTCTTTCTCCTGACATAAAGGTCAAGAATCTGGTGGTTGTTCAGTCCCAGTCTGGTACTGGAGTTCCAGGGAATTCCCAGAGAGCTCCTGGTCTTCCGTCTGTGTTGGAATCCTAAAGAAATAGGTTCTAATACCAGTGGAGGGATTCGTCAGCAATAGGATAGAGGCACTTGTCAATGAGAGTGAGGGCAAGCAGGCAAAAAGCAAAAGCTTCCTTCTTCCATGTCCTTCTATGTGGGCTCCCGTCAGAACGTGTGGACCATACTCATGGTGGGTCTTCCCACCTCAAATGATCCAGTCAAGAATATCCATCACAGGTGTGCCAGTTGCTTGGGTTTTAGACAATTCCAGATGTAGTAAGGTTGACAACTGATGAGCTATCACACTCCCTCTCATTGTTGTGTTCAGTATGACTGTCATCAGTGGCTTGCAAAGCATCAGCACTAAGATCTCCCCAAAGACTAGTCTTTAACCCTTACTGTGTTCTCAGGGGTGGGTGGGGCTTACTCATTTTTATGAACGAGAATGCCTGGAGATGGCCGGGACTCTGCCCAAGCAAGAGACTGATAGAGGTGGGATGTGTTAGGTCTTGCCCTTAGCCACTGAGATACTCAGATTTCACAGGACTGCAGATGGGAGAAAGCGGCAGAGCACAGTGGTGCCAGAGCTAGGGCTTTGTGCTCAGTTACCAGGGTCTTGGGGACTGTCCAAGACTGTGAACCTCATCTTGGCTGAGGTGTGATGTGACTGAGTTGGGTCCTGAGATCTCCATGTGGTGGCAATACTTATGTAGATCTGCTGTCCACTGTCTAGCCACCCAGTTGTCACCAATGATATGTGTCAATGCCTGTTGTGTACAACCTGCACACGGGCCTGGAGAGGCTTCCCCAAGAGACCCCCAAATCACTTGGCAGCAATCAGAGAGCCCTGTGGTTCCTATGGGAGGAAAGCAATGCCTCAGGTTACTGTGAGGGATTATCTATATAGGGGTTGGCCTGTGGACATGTGTGGGGGATGGATCGTCAATGGATGTGGGGAGGCCCAGACCACTGTGGACAGCACCCTCCCCTAGGTAGATGTCTCTGGAAATTTGAGCTGAGCATAGCCAAGCAAGTCGATATGCATGCTTATGCATTCATTTCTCTCTGCCCTTGACTGTGGCTATGACCAGTCACTCTGTGCTCCCTGCTCTGTTGGACTGTGGGCTGGAATTGGAAGCCAGATAGTACCCTCCCAGTTGTGCTTTGTCAGAATATTTAACACAGTACCTTCCAGGAACTAAAAGACCCTGTGATGTCCTAAGCCTACCCTCTTCTCCATCCCACACACTAGTTTCCATGGTATTTTACTTTACTATAAATTCAGTCTTCGACTACTTTTCAAGTATACTTTTCTCTTGGAAAATAAAACAAAAATAGAAATAATTGTTCCCATAGTCACTTCAAAACATATCAAAAAGGCTGCCATTTCTGTCTTAGCAGCAATCCAAGTGGAGATAATTCTTCCTCTGCAACAACTTCACACTATGCCCATTACAAAAAACAAACAAACAAACAAAAAAAACACTGGTTTGTATTTATGGGGACATTTCCTATTGATTAAGAAAGCATTAAAAAAAAAAGTTCAGGTTTAGCCCTAAAGACATACCTACAAAAATCTCTGAGTAAAAGCTATTATTTTGGTTTTTTTCTGCTGTGACTAAGTTGCAAACAGACACAGTTGAGTGTGACAGTGTTACTCTGTGACAGTGTTGATAGTGACATCATGAAAGCAGGCTGCTGCAAGCTAGTGTAGGCAGCACTGGATGTTTTACTCACCCAATTCTGCTTGCCCTTATTTCGGGGACTTTGTAGCAAAGCCACATGCTCGCTTGATTCTTTTCCATCATTCTTCTGTGATGGACTCTGAAGATTCCATTCTTTGTAGATTAAATAAATCTGATCTCTACTTTGTCCCCTTCCCCCTAGTCTCTCTGTTCTGTTTTTTTCTCACTCATTACCCTGCACTGCAGGCACCAGTGAGTGTGCAGGGGTGGGGGTGGGGCAGTTACAAGTGAGGCTAGTTGCGTTGCAAAGTGTCTAGCATGGGCAGCCTGTGCTTTTAAACTCCAAAGTGACTTGCTCTTTTTGGCTGCAGACTTGCACTGTCAGTCCTGAGAAGGGCGGGTGCTGTGGGCCATAGGAATGACATCGGTCACAGAGAGGGTTGGAAAGGATGCCTCTTGCCAGGGCTGAAGGTTTGGAAGAACGCTCAGGCAGTGTGGCAGATCCTGCTCCACAGGTACTCTGGACAGGTGTGAAAGACACATCTTTCACTGTCGAAGCCCTTCTGTGTGGAACACTCTGAGCAAGGCCTCGCTTGAAGAACAGGATGTCAACGACAGAGATGGATGGGCCCAAGCCGCTCCAGGCTGAAATTTCTTATCAGTTTGCCAGCATGTCTTCGGCTTCCAGCATGTCTTCGGCTTCCAGCATGTCTTCGGCTTCCAGTCCTTCAAAGATTCTTGAACAAAGAAAAAAGATCCACTCCACAGTTTTAGTTATCACAATTATTTTAGTACTCGCAGAGCCTAAGAATGTGAGGCTAACAACACCTTTATGTTTAAAGGAAGCCAACCCCTCCTAAGAGTCAAGACCTGCACTAGGTGGCTCTGCTCCCAGATGTCCTCAGTAATTCCTCGCTGTAGGTTGATAGATGAGTCGATGTATAGTTGGCCTGTCCTCGTAAAGGGCTCCCTGCATACAGTCCCACTGTGTCCCTGAATACAGTCCCACTGTGTCCCTGAATACAGTCCCATCGTGTCCCTGAATACAGTCCCATCGTGTCCCTGAATACAGTTCCATCGTGTTCCTGAATACAGTCCCATCGTGTTCCTGAATACAGTCCCATCGTGTTCCTGAATACAGTCCCATTGTGTTCCTGAATACAGTCCCATCATGTCCCTTTAGTCCCTGGTTTACTCAAGGTCACAGTTGCTGAAATTGAAGTGTATGGAGTCTGGAACCAAGTAGAGAGAGCTCAGCTGCTAAAGGTTAAGTACTGTTGCCAGGGTGGCACAGTGGGTTAATACCCCAAAGTCTGACTTTAAAGGAAAGACCCTTCATAGAGGGCAGCAAGGGAGAAAGACAATATGAGGGCTGAGCTGAGGAAGCGCATGGAGAACACGTTCCTCGGTCCACACGGAACCTGTTTCCCCAGATTCCACCTTCTAGAACTGACCCTCAGAGAGCAGGGAGGGCCCCTTAAAGGATCTCCCCATGCCCGGAAAAGGTGCTTTCCCTACTGATATCGAGCATAGCTTGGTAGACACCTCCTGTTCAGAGGTGGACATGTCGAGAAGGCAAGAAGGGAGAGGGAGAGAGAAGCTCAGTCATCAAGAGCAGGCTCAGTGCTGAGCATGGATAATGTCTTAGGTCCGATCCGCAGATCCCACCCACCCCAAGAGTTGGGCTACTTTATGCCATGGGACACTCATGATAATAATGTATTCATTTCACAAATACTGGATAGTGTAGTGACTTGAGAAAGATCCCCCAAACAGCATGTCTCTTTTGTAATTGCTTTGCACCTGTAACTTACTTTACTGGGAAGACAGTCTTAGAAGATGCAGTTAAGGGCCTGGAGATGTTCCCTCTCTGTCACTGGATGTGCCCTGCATCAATGAGTAGTGTCCTTAACTGGACCCAAAGAGGAAAAAGCAAATGCAGAAGGCTGTAGAGTCAAGCTATTGACATAAGAAATGCCTGGGCCAGCAAAAGTCATGCAGACAGGGAGGGGGCTCCCACAAGGCTCTGCAGGGAGCACACATACCTGAGGACTTCTGGCTTCTCGGCCCATGGGAATGAGTGTCTGATTTAAGCCAGGATGTGGTCATATGTTACAGTGTCCCCAGAAAGCTCATATAGGGACAGTCATACTCCAGAATGGCAGCTTCCCGTTTGCACATCAGAATGCCGGTCTGCTGCTTTGGGGCTCACTGGGTAGGTGGGATAGCCAGGCAGCTGCCAAACAGCCACAGTATTGGAGACAAGAGCAATGGTTCCAACCTAGACCATGGCCCTTTGTAGACACATGAATCCTGTATCAACATTTTACTGATAGCAGCCTCACTTGTCTTATTTGTGAGACTGAGCTATGGCTGAGCTTGTGGGGAGGATGCAGTGACCTGTAGGATGCAGTTTATGGAGAGGCACAGGAGAGATGCAGGAAGATAGATACACAGAAAAGACCATGCAGACAGGATGGGTTGTGACTCGAATAGCTGTCTTAATGAATTGAAATAGGGAACTATTCAAGCTCTCGTCTGAGACCCGTGTAGCTGCCAAATACAGAGAATTAAACACTTAGTCCATTGTGGTAATTAATGATGGCTTTTCAGGCACATTTGGCTTTCTGTGTTTATCTATAGTAAATTTTTATTGCCTTCCTGTTCAGTTAAAGACCTCTAAATATTCTTGAACATTCTTGCCACCTCCCCTTGCAATTCGAAGCCTAAGTTATTTCAAATGTCTGGTTGACTTGGCAGGTCTGAATGATTTCAGCTACCTCCACACAAACTGCTTTGAGCTGTCCATCTATGTGGGCTGTGATAAATACCCACACGAGAGTGAGCTGCCTGAGGAATGGGAGAATAACCGGGAGTCTCTGATTGTGTTCATGGAACAGGTATGCTGGGCACATGACTGGGAGGAGAGGAACTAGCTAAGAAACAGGATGTGGCTGTGAGGATCATAGTCATGGGAAGGTCGGATGGTGCTTGCTGCCAATGCTTGGGTACCAGCTTCCCGGTGCTGCGGCTACACCCCTGCACAGATGATGGCTGACACTAGACACTAGCTTCCCAGTGCTGTAGCTGCACCCCTGCACAGATGACTGTAACTGACACCAGGCTCCAGCTTCCCGGTGCTGTGACTACACCCATGCACAGATGACTGTAGGTAACAGTAGGCTCCAGCTTCCCGGTGCTGTGGCTGCACCCCTGCACAGATGACTGTGGTTGGCACAGGCACCAACTTTCTGGTGCTTTGACTGTACCTCTGCACAGATGATTGTGACTGGCATCTGGATCATTATAGCTGAGTCTGCCCTACAAGGGTCCTAGGAGGATTCCTGGCACAGAGGGTAGGAACCAGTTTCTTCATCTCAGGAAGCTGTGAGTCCACCTTCTGCTTCAGCCCTGAAACCCTCATGGGAAAAGCTAATTTTCCTTTGTAAAAGGAAAGGAGGGAAGGCCTTGATTATGAAAACACAGTTTTGAAGTTGTGGTCTGAGTTAGCCAAAGTTGCCCCTGTATATAATATGCCCAGACTCTTTTGGAAAGTTGCTGAGTCGTCGTGGATTGTTGCATTATCCTACAGAAAGGGAGACTGAGGCACAGGTTGTGGCTGGTGTGTGTTGTATGACATGGTCAGTAGATGGACTCTAGACAAAGCATCCTTTTTTTTCTTTTTCTTTTCTTTTTGGATTGTCAAGACAGGGTTTCTTTGAGTAACAGCCTAGAACTCACTCTGCAGACCAGGCTGGCCTCAACCTCACAGAGATCCACCTGCCTCTGGCCTCCTGAGTGCTGGGATTAAAGGTATGTGCCACCACTTCCCAGCTTCCAAAGCAGTCATTTTCTGATGGCCCCTGGTTCCTTTGTCTCTAATTCCTATGTTCTTAAGTTCATGGAACCCAAGAAGGTTCAAAATAAGCATGCCTGATAAAAAGTAAATTATGTTTCAAGCTGGTGGTACGAGCCTTTGATCCCAAAACTTGGGAGACAGAAGTAGGAAGATGTCTTGAGTTCAAGGCCAGTCAAGTCTCTATAGCAAATTCCAGACCAGCTGGGGCTACATGATGAGACTTTGCCTAAAAATAAAATTAATTAATTAAAAGAAAAATTAAATTCTAGTTTCCAGAGATTTTTTTGCTTTAGTTTTTCAGTGCTTAGGGCTGGAACCCAGGACCTCATGCAGGCTGGGCAGGCATTGTACATCTGTAGTATCTGTAGTACTACATCCCTAGCCCTAGTGGGTGTATTTTAATAAAACTCTCAAACCTTAATATGTTTTCATCTCTGGGGGATTTTAATTCCATTGAGAAACTTTCTGGCTCATGGGCCCCAAAACATTCTACAAAGTCCATGCAGAGCCAGGTGCATACTGAAATAGATGTGGTACTTGGAATGTTCTTGGTGAGGGCTGGACTGATGTTACCTGCACTGCCTACTTCCCTGTGCTGTCTAGAGCTGGCTGGTGACTCACTGTCTCTCACATTTGCTGTAGGTTCATCGGGGCATCAAAGGCATCGTGAGAGATTTGCATGGAAAAGGGATCCCAAATGCTATCATCTCCGTCGAGGGGGTTAACCATGACATCCGGACAGGTATCTATGAATGTGCATAAATTGCTTCAGTAAGCAATACCTGCTCCTTGCAGTGTGTTGCTTGGGCTTCTCTCATGATTGGCGTTTCAGAAACTTTTTCACCAGAGTGCCAGTGGCACAGTTGGTTAGCATGGGGCACTCATGTAGAAACTTCTTATTTAGGATTGAATCAGCATCTTCTTCCAACTCCCCAAGAGATCCCTGCAAATGGGTTTTTTCAGCCTGGCTTTTTGGCTTTTTGGCTTCTCCTTGCCCCTTTCCTGGGATAGTTTGGAGCAACTATCAAAACTCCAATTGCAATGGAAGCTTCTGAGAAGTTAGGGACTGGTGTGTGCTATCATTGTTCTTTCCCCTTAGTCACCAAAATGCTTCTCTCTGTGGGATTTCTGCCACTTGTCCTAGATATTACAGCTATTGTCCATAAGGTTTTACTAGTATTATATGGAAATGTGTACCTAGTAGCTCCTTATAAACTCCCATTATACATTCATTCATCCATTTGTCTGTCCGTCCATCCATCCATCCATTCAATAGACATCCATCCATCCATCCATCTGTCCGTCTATCCATCCATTTGCCCATCCATCCATCCA
>LOJH01000640.1:368-10391 GCA_001685095.1 Ellobius talpinus | reverse complement strand
AGGAAGGAAGGAAGGAAAGAAGGAAGGAAGGAGCCAGCAGGCATGCCTGCATGAGAAAGTGAGCTTAGTTGGTCTCAGTGGAGAATTAGTTAAACCCAGAGTCTGCCATTTCCTGATGTTGTTCTGACCCACAGGAAGCTAAGGAAGGAACCCACGGGTAAGTGACCAGCAGTAGAACTGGGTATCAGGGCTCCTCCTCAGCCCTGCCTGCAGCTTGCTAGTGTTCATGGGCCTTTTACTGCATTGTTGCGTCCCTGCCCTGCCTTGAGTCCCTGTGTAACTGTTCCTGTGGCTCCCAAGTTTCTCTCCATGGCCACAGAATGAGGGCTAAAGCAGTGTGCAGGCACCAGGGCCATCTCCTGGACAGTCCGTTACTGAACTTTTAAGAATCTCTCCCCTTGTAGAAGTAATTCTTCTGTATTCATAGTATGCAGAGGAAAGCCAGGAAGCTGTGAGTTGCTGACTTTGCAAAATGCTTTTTGTGACAAGGACATAATGTCTGTGAGCTCACATTTAGAATGAATGCCCTGTACTGTCACATAAGAAAAACTGCCAGAGGTCTCATCTCCAGCTCTGCTCCTGAGCTGTGGAAGACTACACCCCCTGCCCTTTCCTGTTGAAACATTAAGGCAGCTGCCAAGGAGAAAAACATCTTGGCTTCCCGAGTGCGGTAAGCACTTGAGCATGGGAGCTCAGGGACCTCTCTGCTAGGCTGGTCATGCGCTGAGGCTGGGAAAACTTGTGCTACAAAGGATCTGCTCTGAGGTGCCCTGCTTTCTTTTTTCCCAGCCAGCGATGGAGATTACTGGCGCCTACTGAACCCTGGCGAATACGTGGTCACTGCCAAGGCAGAGGGCTTCATCTCTTCCTCCAAGAACTGCATGGTTGGCTACGATATGGGGGCCACTCGATGTGACTTCATACTCAGCAAGACGAACCTGGCTAGGATAAGAGAAATCATGGAGACATTTGGGAAGCAGCCTGTCAGCCTACCTGCCAGGCGCCTGAAGCTGCGGGGACGAAAAAGGCGGCAACATGGGTGACCCTCTCGGATACTTGAGACACACCCCAGACTGTGCAAATGAAATCCACTCCATTAGTAACTATGTAGCAAGCTGTGACTGTTGTTTTGACTGTAATTCAAGAGACACCCCGGAGCATACCGACATGGCTTGGCTGGTTCCAAAGGGGAGGGCCGGCAGCTTAGGGTATTTTCTTTCCTTTGTTCTCATTTATCCCAATACCTTGGACAGAGCAGCAGAGAAAGGCTGGTGGGAATGAGGAAATTTAGTGAGTCGAGCTGAAAAAGGCACATACCCACTGGTTATACGGGAAGGGAAACCAGGGCTTCCCCCTGTTCGCGTGACTTCCAAGTTCACCAGTGCATTTACAAAAGGCACAGTTGACATTGCAGCACCCGGGGACTCTTTGTCCCAGATGTTATCATTTGAGATGCTCTTAGGCAGCCTAAGAAAATCCATCCTCTCTGGCCCCAGGGGACAATCCAAGCCGCTATAGACACACTCTACTTTCAATTGACAATAGAGGCATTTATTGCCAAGTGAGCCTGGCTGAGTCCTGAGTCAGTTCTGTTCCCTTTTCCAACAAAGCTTGTCTTCCTAAGAGGGGACAGAAGTGGAAAGCATCCAAGAATGATCGTTGGGCTGCAGATCTTGAGGGGCTTGTTGCATGCAAGCTGGGTTCCCAGAGAGCCCCTAAGCACTCTGCTACTCTGTTAGCTCTGAGGTTAGGAGAGCCAGGGGACCAGGCTTGCTAAGGAGGCCAGAGCAGTCAGCCTGGGCATCCTGGGAAAGATCTTGAGGGAGGCCAACCCAGAGTTTCTCTGTCTCCAGGATATGAGAGCTCTAAGTTAGCCCCCATCAGGAGGGGAGTTATGGTTAGCATATGGAAGGCCACGTCTTTCCAGTCGACTCTGATGAAGAAAAGAAAGCAAGCTTAGGATTATCTGAAACACATCAGTTTGGAAGAGGTTTTTGAATGATCGTGTGAGGGAACAGTGTGTCTCATCTCTGTTCATCCTGCTGCCTCGTTGACTTGGGGGAGAATAAAAAATAAAAGGTAAAGCAAATGGTAAGAGCCTCTTGTGTGGTTTTTCCATGTGGGTATGCAGCACCCAGTGCCTCTGTAACCATAGTTCTCAGGTGAGACTCAGCTCTGGCAGCCTCAGCTGGCTGGGTTCTGCTAGTTGTCCTCAATACTCCAGGAAAAAGACAAGTAACAGCGAAAGGCAAAGATAAGAAGAAATATTTAGTGTGATCCTACTGGGGAGAAGAATAAATAATGAGCCCAGAACCCTCTCACCTGTGCCATCATTAAATAGAGAGCAAGAGGGCCAGTACAGAGAGTCCCTGGCAAGGTGCGGCCCCGCCCAGCATGGACTCCTCTCTGCTCCAGTCAATATATCCTGTACAGTAGTCAGAACTGTATAAAATCTCTTCCCGGGACAAGTTCCTTGTCTGCCCTACCCTGGCAAGAGATTCCTGGGGAAATCCCAGTTCCTTGAATACCATTATCTCAATCGTTTGACAGCCAAAGGGAGGGGCACAACCGTCTTTAGTTTAGCTTCATTCCCACCAGGATAGTTACCATGCCACTCTCTCTCTGAGTCCAGTCACCTTAGAAGAGGTGACAGTTCAGGATGTAACTGTTCTGGATGAGCTTCCCAAACCTCTGTAAACCTGAGCCCCGCTGCTGACAACTGTCCACTCTCTGCTTCCTCCTGGAAGAGACATGGAGATGCCAGTGGAGGTCTTTACACAAAGATCCTCACCAGCGTACTGCATCAGCATGGGGCTGGGGCAGCTAGCTTTTCTGACAAAGGTCAGACTGTCAATATCCCATGCTTAACAAGCGGTAACCATCCATGTTGAGATAGCTCAGGTCAAGCAGTGTGCACTCAAATGTGGGCACAACTGTGGTTCAGAAAACTACCCAGACAGGCAGGTAGCTGGATATGACCCTTGGGTTGGGACATAATTAACTTCTATTGTAAGCCTGTGTTGTCCAATAGAACTCTCTGGACTGGTGGTAATAACTTATTCTGTGCCGTTGAATGCAGTTCTCACTAACATCTGTGTAGTTGGTGTACTAGGAATCAGCTTTCTAGTATTTTATAGATCCAATTAACTTAAATTTGACTTCTATCACTATTGGTGGCTGGAGGCTGTCACAAAGTCCATCACAGGAAGGCTCAAAGCCTCAGATATGGTAGGCAGTGCTGAAAAGCATTTGTCTTTGTAGTTCAGAAAGGTGGGGAGTTGCATATCTGCTCGGGAGACTTTAGAGTTGTTGGTGCCTGACCTGGAAGCCAGGTTTTGGCCCTCCAGACCACTTCAGTGTTCAGCTCGGAGATCTGTAGGCTGCACGGCCCTAGGTTCATGCATTTCTCAGTTCAGCCCTCACCTCCCAGCAGGGTCTTGCTCTGGCTGAGCCTCTGTCAGGCTCTCCCAACTCTTTTCTGTAAGAGGCCAATCTCTTTGGTCTCCTTATGTGCAAGTCAGCTGTTGTCAACCCTGAAGCTCAGAACACCACTCCTGACTCAGCTTCTCATTGCTCTCGTCCTTGTTTTGACTCGATTAGCTCCTGGGCTTGTTTAAGGTCTTAGCATGGACCTCTTCATACACATCTCTTCCCACTGCTGAAAACCTTCCCAATCTCTCTCCAGGCCTGTCTCAAATGCCGCCTCCTGGCCTACTACACCTTTTTCTTTCTCTCAATCTCTTTGTCTAGGATTCTGCGGTCTCTGGGTCTCACTTGTTCTTAATCTTTCAGAAGAGTGTTGACAGCACAGGAGGAACTCTGGCCTCAGAACTGAGAGATCTGGTTGCCCAAGGGGAGGTGCAGTGTCACTGGCCCCATACCCTCCCTGTCGCGCACGCTCAGTGGTCCTTTGTAATTGGACCAGCCGTGGCCACATGGTGTCTTGTTTTTCAGTTAGCAAGTTAAGAGCATGTGACTTCAGAAAATGAAAATCTGTCATTTGGTTTTAGCCACTATCTCTTCAAGAGTCTTCACTCATGGACTAGTGAGATGGCACAACTAGTATAGGTGCCTGCTGCCGAGCCCGATGCCGTGAGTTTAATCCCAGGGACCACCTGGTGGAAGGAAAGGACTGACTCCTGAAGGTTGTCTTCTGACCTCCACATGCATACCGTGGTGTGTGTACCCCCTCCCACACACACATATACACACAGCAGTTCTTGAGTGTTGGTCATGTGATCCAGTGTTGGTCATGGGATCCAGTGATTCTGCTCTGACCAAGGAGTACCTGACAGAGCTGAAAGCTTGTTGACACAAAACCTATTCATGAATATTTGCAGCAGCATGGTTCCAACGAGGGGGGAAAGAGGAAACAACCAAATGCTCATCATGGTGAAGAGGAAAACAAAATGTGATTATTATGTGCTGATGAAAAATGATAAGTTACACCTTTTATAGTATGGATGAACCTTGAAAACATCATGCTAAGTGAAAGAAACAGGCCGTAAGAAGCCATATGTTGCCTGAATCTGTTTCTATGAAGTGTTGCATGGGGACAAGGTAGGTAACTGGTTGCCTAGGACTGAGAAACAGTGGAACTGGATTAGATGCGAGCTAAGAAAGGCATGGGTTGGGGGCGGTATATATTCCAAAAATGATTGTGGTGATTAAAAAAATAAGCTACTGAATTTTTATACTTTAAATAAATGATTTATACAGATTATATCTCATAAAGGTTTTAAATGAATGGCTGTGGTGCTAATTAATCTCAGTTATTACCTTGACGGTATTAGGAATCAACTAAGAGACAAGCCTCAACATAGGTACAGGAGCGTATTTCTAGAAAGGATTAACTGATGAAAAGAGCTCCCTCCAAGCGTGGACCACATCTTCTGATGAGGGGTTCAGCCATAAAGAGATCCAAGGAGAAAGCATCTCCACCTCCCTCATTGCCCCTTTTTGCTAGTAGCTTCTATGGTTGATGCTGTTGTCCCTTGCTGATGTCAGACTCCAGCTTCTTTGGCTTTCCAACATGGACTGAAAATCAACCACCCACCATGAAGCCTCCAGGCCCACAAGACCAATCAGAACTAGTGTGGAATCCAGCTTCATGAACTGAGTTGCTACCAGGTTCTCAGCTTCTCCAATGTGCAGGCAGCTATTGCTGGACCATCTGGGCCCTAGCATGTAAGCCAATCAAGAAATTATTATTATTATTATTATTATTATTATTTTATTATTTTACAGTTGAGGTGCATTCTATCAGTTCAGTTCCTATAATTAAGTTCCTCTAATTAGAACCTTTCTAATGCAAGGGCTATACCTGGTCATGCATTCCAAGGAAGGCCATGGTACCTCACCATTATAACCATGATTCCTTAGTAAAGTTGAGCACAGTCCTGCTGTGCCTGTGTAAACAACCACACAGAGTCACACCAAGGAGACCCTGGGATCTGGAATAAAAATCTGAGACAAGCACAGTTCACTGTGTAAACTGGTCCTCCATTGGTGCCGTAATGGTCTGGGAGAAGTTGATTGTGGACCAGTCTCAGAGGTCTGCAGGGCCATAACTGATTTAATGCCAATGTTAAAATGCCATTACCTCATGGAGCATTCGATCTTGCTCTCCAGAAATATCTCCTCATTAGTGTTTAAAATAAAACCTTCCTTCTCAGGGTCCAAGGTGGAGACATAAACACTTAGAACCTTGTCTGTGTCTCCGGCCCCTACAGAGCAAAATCTTGTTGGGATCCTCTATGAATTTTAAGTTGAAAGGTATCTTTGAAAAAACATTTAAAAAGATTTGTTTCGGTTTATGAGTGTTTTGTCTACATGTAAACATGTGTACCACATGTTTGCCTGGTGTGAAAGGAGGTCAGATGAGGGCATCACACCCCCGGGAAATGGAGTGACGGGTGGTTGTGAGATAACCCGTTGGTGCTGGGAACTGAGCCTGGATCCCCTGCAAGAGCAGCAAGTGCTTTTAACCACTAAGCAGTCTCTCCAGCCTCCAGGATCTTTTTTTAAACTGAGACATGGCCCTTAGGGAGAAAATTACTGTTTGCCCTGAGGTACAGAGGAGCATACAGTGCTGTGTTTCTCCATTTGTGTTGCTTCTGGGTGGTCTCAACATCAAACATACAGGGTGGCTAATGAACATGCGGTCGCCTGCAGGTGGTCCTGATCTGAAGGTCTGTGGAGCCTTTACAGGTGGAGCTCCTAGGGGTGGGCCTTGAAGTTCTATAGCCCAGATCCACTTCTTGTCCTCCCTCTGTTTCCTGACTACAGAGGCAATGTGACTACAGAGCTAGGGCACATCACGCACACTCCATACACACACCACACATATACACAGATCACACACACACACATACCACATATACACACACCACACACACGCGTGCCACCCATTCCACAAACATACCACACACACATCACACGCACACACCACACACACATACCACATATACCACACATACGCACCATATTCACACCACACATACACATACACATACCATACATACACACACCATACATATACATAGGCCTCACACACACATACCACATATGCACACAAGACACACACCAATACACCATACACACATACCACACTCACATACCACACACACACATCACATATACATACTCACACACCACACACACATACCACATACACCACATACACATTATACACACATACCACACACATCACACACAAATACCACACACACACACCTCTTCCTCTCTCTCTCTCTCTCACACACACACACACACACACAGAGAGTTTTTTTAAATGCCCAGAGTCTCTTGTGTGCTAGGCAAATGCTCTATCACTGAGCTCTAGCCCAGTCATTCTTGACTTTGAGACAGGGCCTCTTAAGTTGCCCAGTCTAGCCTCCAACTCTTGATCCTGCTGACTCTGACTCCTGAGGTTACAAGTGTGTGCTCCTCTGCCAGGCTTTAAATTAAGTTAAGCAAAGTAAACCACTTTTATTTCTCATAGTGAGCTTCAGGATGGCTCATGGTGACTTCGTGTGACGCATCAGCCATTTACCTAAGAATACCAACTTTTTACTTAACCACTTGCTAATGCCATATTCCCTCCTCCCTTATAGACCATCTCACAGCAGTGAAAACATACACGCTCATTAATAAGACACAAAGCAAATAAAACTGGAATCAAATACCTATGTATTCAAAACTATATGTGATAGTCAACATCTCATTTTGTACTAAGGAGAGTACTGGGCATGCGTGATGGTGGTAAGTGTTTCTACTAGAGAAAATCTAGAATGACCTGGAGATGTGCCGTGTCTGTGAGGGATTAGCTTGATTACATTTATTGACATAGGAAGATGCATGTTGGCTGTGGGTGGGACCATTTGTTCCCTGGGAAGGGATCCCTGGTCCGTATAAAATGGAGACTGGGAGGCCAGCAGTAACGCACATTCTTGACTCCCATTTCCCGACTGACTGTGGCCATGATGCCACCAGCTGTTTGAAGCGTCTGCTGCCTTAACTTGCTGGGCTATCCTCTGAGATCAGCCCGTTCCCTCTTATGTTTGTTGGAGTAGTTAATCACAAGAACAAGTAACTAAGGAGCAGTCCCAATCATCCATAATGCAATTTAACATCAACAAGATCTTGGCAATAATGTTCAAACCAACATACTACAAGTCATACTTACTGTTGGAATATAGAGTTTCTTACAATAATGAGTCAATTTACTTAAATGCAAAATTTATGTATTTTTATAACCATCAACATTCACTATGAGTAACATTGTCTTATATAATGAGTAAGCCTGACCAAGTTTAGAGAAAGCATATATAGTAGAATAAAACGTAGTTCATATTATTTATAGCATTAATTAGAGAAAATGTGACTGTTTTCATTAAATCTGAATGATTAAACTAGTCTCATTTGCTGAAGACTTACCTTAATTACATGCACTCCTAAAACACTTACAAATGAGCTAACATGTTCAAAAGTTAATGCCCTTTTTTTCCATGAAAATTTAATCTCTATAAGTATGTGCCTATATACCAATCAGAATCTAGCTTCTTAAATTGAAGAGAGTTTTAAAAAGTAATTTCTTAATAACCTCTGACTTTAGGGAAACATTCAGTGAGAATGAGGAGTGTCTGAGGGGGAGGAGCTCAGTGGGAGAGCGCTTGCCTACCATGCATGAGCCAGGCTCCTGTGTTCAATCCCCAGCCACAAAAACAAATAAGCAATAAAAGGCATGGTGCTCCCTGGTTGCAGGCGCCCAGAGGCATTGCCATGCTCTCACAAATAATTAATAACTCCGAGTTCCAGATGCCAGTCACAAACTGTCACAGGTCCTTACAGGAGATCAGCTACTCTTCCCAGGAGGCATGGAATTCCTGTGTTTGTTCAGGTTACAGAGGGACAAACAGAAGAGCATTCAAAGGCAAGGCAAGCTGTGCCTCTCCAGTTCCAAGGGGGACCCTGCCTTTGGGGCTCATTCAGCCCATGATCAGAAAGCACTGTTGCCTGGAGCATTGAAATTGAGGAGGGGTGACCTCAATAGTGGCTGTTTCACCTTCATTGCTTCACCTGGGTACTGTTTCTAGAACTCCAGTGGAACTTGCTTGGCACCAGTACTTATTGGCATCTTTCTTCCCTGATCCAACGTCTCCAGAACTCACTTCCAAATGAATTCCTTCCATGCTGATCCTTAGCCTGAGACCTGCTTCCAAGGTTCTACTGAACATGCCCCGAATCTATTAAAAACAGGACTTGGGTGCATTCAAAAAAGTGGTCTCTGTCCTTGCATCCTGGCATGATGTTCCTAATTCCTTGAAACTTTCTGGATGGTAAGAGCTATTCTATTCTGATGAGGTAGTTCCTAAATGGTGCTGATCACCATGAGGCAAGTTCATTATAATAGCTTAGAACTCTCACCTCCAGACCAAGAAAGAACAAGGGACTGCAGGTTGAATTAATCCACCTTCACACTGCATATTTGCAACCAAAGAGCATGCCACATCCTGCACATTCTATGGGGTTTCTCTAAATACTTATAAAGTAATTCAATTTGAATTAAGCATGGGAAGATTAATAATAACAGATATGATAATGGAAAAATGGTAACAGGGCATATAATAAAACTTGCTTAAGATATATGAATTGTTTATGTCTACAATTTTCCACATAATATTTATAGGTGCTAGTTGACCTCAGTACAGATTATGGAAATTGCAGATAAGGAGGACTGTTGTAATCACTCACAGCTACACGGTGAAGCCTCCTCCCCAAACCCCAAAATACAAGGCTAGCAAGCTTCTGGGCTGGAGGTGCCACACTCAGGATCTTTCCTGACCCTGTCCTTTATATGTCTTCATCTGGCCGCTCATCTGGGCCCTTTATGGACATGATATACCAGGGACGGAAGGCATTCCTCTGGATCTGGGTGCCACTCTGTTAGGCACTTGACTTGTTGCTGAGTCTGAATACTTTAGCAGAAACAATTTAAGGAAAGGGAACCCTTGTTCTGACTCATTTCAAGGGTACAGTGCATCATGGCTGCGAGGTTATCGGGGCCAGAGCCTGAGACAGCTGCCAATACTACACCCACCAGAGCTGTGCCCAGGAGCTTGCCTCCTAGGAGAGTCTAAATATTTACATTTTTGATTTTAAAAATGTGTGTGTGTGTGCGTGCGTGCACACACGTGTGCGCACATGTGTGTTGGCATGCCTGACAGCTTAGATTTTAGCTGATTCCAGATGTAGTCAAGTCAACAACCAAGATTAGCCATCACAGATGCACAACTAGTATCATGGAATTAGTTTGTATGGGGTGGGGCAGCTCCCAGACATCCAGGGAAACGGTTCAGTGGTTAAGAGTCCATGCTGCTCTTCAAAAGGATTCAAGTGTGGATCCCAGCACCCAAATGAAGCAACTTACCATTGCCTGTAGCTCTGTTTCCAGGAGGTGTGACATCTGCTTCTGGCTTTCACAGATACCTGCTCTCTCTCTCTCTCTCTCTCTCTCTCTCT
>LOJH01000639.1:36856-58617 GCA_001685095.1 Ellobius talpinus | reverse complement strand
TACAATTTGTGTGTTGTTATTTCGGGTGTAAAGCTAGCCGTGCAGGAGCTGGGCTGGACGAAAAGCAGGCCCGCTCCCCTATCACTATAATCAACTTTTGGCTCCTACCAGCCTCCATGTATCACAGTCAGTCATTGTCTGGGAAGTGGCACCTACGGCAGGTTCTGACTCGCCATCCTAGAAACCCTCTCTGAGGTCTAGAACCTTTGGCTGTGGTGCTGACTACTCTGATAGTCTGGATCCTCAGGGTCCATTTGCATTTACTCCCATGTGTTTTCTTGCCATTAGCATGGAGTGCACAAGACATAGGTCACCTGTGCACTGGATGACATTGCACTCTCTATTTGAAGGGCAAGAAGGTTCCAAGTTGTGTCTGGGTAGTGTGAGTCTAGGTGAACACCGCCAGAAAGGATGCCATCTGTCTCCCCAAGTTGTCAGGTCCTGGAGCCCGAGTCCCTCTCAAGAGCCCTTGTGAGGGAAGCTCATGCTGTGGCGGGGGTCCAGAGGTGACAAGGATGAAAAGGATGTGCTTAGTTTCTTTCCCTGTTGCTGTGATGAAATACTCTGGCAAACTTACGGGAGAAAGGTTTGCTCAAGCTACAGCTCTAGGTTACACCCCTAGGTGCACAGTTCTAGGTTACACCCCTAGGTGCACAGCTCTAGGTTACACCCCTAGGTGCACAGCTCTAGGTTGCACCCCTAGGTGCACAGCACTAGGTTACACCCCTAGGTGCACAGCTGTAGTTACACCCCTAGGTGCACAGCACTAGGTTACACCCCTAGGTGCACAGCACTAGGTTATACCCCTAAGTGCACAGCACTAGGTTACACCCCTAGGTGCACAGCTGAAGTTACACCCCTAGGTGCACAGCACTAGGTTACACCCCTAGGTGCACAGCTGTAGTTACACCCCTAGGTGCACAGCACTAGGTTACACCCCTAGGTGCACAGCACTAGGTTATACCCCTAAGTGCACAGCACTAGGTTACACCCCTAGGTGCACAGCTGAAGTTACACCCCTAGGTGCACAGCACTAGGTTACACCCCTAGGTGCACAGCTGAAGTTACACCCCTAGGTGCACAGCACTAGGTTACACCCCTAGGTGCACAGCTGAAGTTACACCCCTAGGTGCACAGCACTAGGTTACACCCCTAGGTGCACAGCTGTAGTTACACCCCTGGATGCACAGCTCTAAGTTACACCCCTAGGTGTACAGCTCTAGGTTACACCCCTAGGTGCACAGTTCTAGGTTACACCCCATCACAGCAGGAAAATCAAGGTAGTCAGAGCTTGGAAGCTGGTCCATCGTGAGGCCTGGAGTTCAGATCCCAGCACCCATGCTGGATAGTGCCTACTGTAACTCAGCTCCAAGAAACTTGGTACTCTCTTCTCAGATCTCCACAAGCATGCGCACATGCACACACACACACACACACAGACACACACACACAAATAAATAAAAGGGGAAGCCTATCCCACTCCTTACTTCCTGGCTTAAGCTGCAATTACTCGTTCCTCCACCTACACTCTGCCATACGATGTTATCCTTCATCTTCACCAAAGGCCAAACCAAGAGAGCACTTGATCTTGAGATTTGAATCCCTAAACTAGGAACTAAACTAACCTATTCACAGTAACTTAACCTGCCTCACATGCCCCCTCATAGTGATAAAACCAACTAGGACAGGGTTCAGAAAATAGATCATGGGTCTCATTCCTTGATGAGGTCATTTCATGTACGAAGAGTATGAACAGGCATGGGGGCACATGCCTATAATCCTAGTACTTTAGAGCCTGAGGCAGGCAGATCGTGAGTCAAAGGGCAGCCTGGGATACTCAGTGGGTCTTTCTTAAAAGGTGTATCAATGGAGCTGTCACAGAAGTCATGCCCTGCACCTTGTTGAGGTCTCCTCCTAGATTACCCATTCTCTGTTGCTGTGATAAACACCGTGGCCAACAGCAACATGGGGAGAAGAGGACTTGTTTCTCCTTACAGCTTGCTAACCAGCAAGAAAACAAGTCATGGGAGACGCTCAAGGCAGAAACCTGGAAACAGGAACTGAGGCTGAGCCACAAAGGAAGGCTGTTTACTGGTGGGTTCCCTTTGGTTTGCTCAGATTGCCTTCTTATACCACCCAGGACCACCACCTAGAAGTGGTACCATACCCAGCCCCTCCCACAACCTTGCTTCCAGGTGATCTGATGGGGGGCATCATCCCAAGTGACTAGTTAGTGTCAAGATGACAAAAGCTCAGCATCACACCTTCTTAAAGGTGCCACCTCATGATAGAGCATTAGTCTGGGTGGATGCAAAAGGCTGAAACTAGTCCTTTCTTTGAAAAGAAGGGAGGTAGAGAGTAGAGAAGAAAATATTCAAACACAGACCAAGTTGGTGTCTGCCGTGTGCTGTTAGAGAAAGACAAAGCATTTCCGGGAGCCAGGCTACAATGGACACCCATCCACCTCAGCTGTGCTGTCTGCTTCTGTTGGAAATGGAGACAGTCTGTTCATGTTCCATAGGGATTCCTAAAGATCCTTCTGGAACTGGGGATTTAGCTCAGTGATAGAACCCTTGCCTAGCAAGCACATGGCCCTGGGTTCGGTTCTCAGCTTGGGGGTGGGGGAGTGAGGGGGGGAGATCCTTCTAGAAATAGATATCTTGTCAGCAAGGCTGAAGAAAAACAAAAGTAGGCCCTGACTTTTCTGTGCTGATCCAGAGACTAGGAAGAGCAGTTCTTCTGAGGACAGGCTCGAAAGAGGCAGAGTCAATCCCCGTGTGCAGAAGCAAAAGCAAGGCAGAGAAGCCAGTGGCCCCTTGCACCAGTGCTCTCTGTCGGGACCATGTATCTGCTCGGGCCCCTGAGGCATTTTGTGTTTTGCTTCAGTGAACTGTGCTGAGGGATCAAAGAAGGAGCACCTCATGGGAGAGGTGAAATGCCAGAGGGGTAGCTCTTTTGAGGGATGTGCTTCTTCCCTCCAAACACACCTCAAGGGAGCTCCCGGTACTGCGTGCAGTACACATCTCATTCTCTGTATCTCTCTATGCCCCTCCTACACACTTCTGAGCCTCTGGCCTGCTCCATGCACCACATGCCTGCCAAGTAAGATGTTTCCTATAGATTTCCCTGAAAGAAACATTACATAAACCCAGCATGAAGGAGCACACGGAGTCCTATGGAGTCGTACAGAGACAGCAAAAGGTCACTCTTTACGTTCCATTACCAGACAAAGGTGCTAATTCAACAGGGCCTGGGAGCACCCTGCAGCATGATGATTCCAGAGTTTCCCATAGTACCCAGTACTTGGTTTTATAAGTGTGGAGCAGGCTTGGAACACTCTAAAAATGAACACACCTGCCATCCCCAGCGTTTGTCACCCTGAAGACTGCATGCCTTGCAAACACATTTTACTGTTCCTGAACGGAGGGTAAGGTCTTCCAGCCCAATTCCATTCGTGCCCCGTGATGATAAACTGAGGAGCTGGACCTCGAAAGCCAAGCCATGTTTCACTTCTTAATCTGTCGCTCATTTATTCCCTTGGAAATCTAAGACATGGAGTCCCTGCTCACAAGCAACTCGAGTTCCAGGTAGGGAAGCAATCAAATCAAGTGTAGTGGGTGTTCTGAGAGAACACCCAGAGCTATGGGAACGTAAAAAAAGAACCCTGGGAATTGGGGAGATGGCTCAGCCAGGAAAGTACTTTCTGTGCCATCATGAAAACTAAGTTGGGTCCCTGGAAATAGCATTCAAAAGTGAGGCACAGTGGTGCATACATGTACTCCTAGGCTATGGAGGTAGAGACAGGAGGATTCCCAAGGCTCACTGACTAGGCATGCCAGCCAAATCAGTGGATTCCAAGTTGATCTCTGGTCTCTACAAATGCCACCTGCACAAGCATGAATGTGTACAGGCACACACACGTGTGCATGCATGCACAAACATACATACACATGCACACATACAAAGAAAAAAAAGTAAAGAAACCATTACTGATCTAGATTCAAGGGAGGTGGTGTCAGGAGGCTTCCTGGAGGAGGTGACAGCTGAGCTGAGTTTTGAGTATGAGAAGACCAGCAAGAAAATAGGGAGAATGTGGCACAGGTGAGGAGCAAGGCATGGCAGAGCATGGTGCCACCAAGGCAGTAGCCTAACATAGACTCAGCAGAAAGGAGGGCTTGTGAAGCAATCACTGAGATCTCCTCAAAGAATGAGCAGCAATGAGCTTCTCCCAGTGTCACTCAAGGGCAGGTGTTTGATGTCTCTGTGCCATCCACAGGAAGGCCAGTGATCCAGCAGACAGACTCTGCTGGAAGGCCAGCCTTGCCAACCTGCTCACTGACTCTGCCCTCAGCCACCCTTCCTGCCCCACAATCTTCCTTGACTCACCGTCCTGAGCTTGACCTATGGCATCCGCCCACTCCTCCTTGGCTCATTGAGACAGTTCCTGGAAAGCAATCAAAATAAAACGTGTTTTGGTGGGTATGGTTTAGTGAGAGTTCCTTTCAGGTCCCTCTGGAGTGTCTTGCCATGCCTGTGTTCTCACCGTTGGGCTGTAATTAAATTTTAAATGGAAAGTACAAGCAAGGCTTTTTAGAAATCACTCACCTGGAGCCTGTCATTATAACTAAATTCAGAGACAGAAAGTGACTTCCCCGGCAATCTAGACTCAGCAGAGGATCTTCTGACTCTCTGGCTACTGAGCATCTTAGGAATGGCTTCTGTTGTAAACAGGAGTTGACAGTCCGGCAAACCCTGCGATGAACAGGCATCCATGACTTGAACTCGGAATCATTTTTCGACAGCTCCCTGGAGGTCCATAATGATCAGGCTCCCCTAGCAAACAGCCAATAGTCAATGTCCATTATCCAGGCATTCAACAGATAGTACCTGGGTGCCACCTCCATGACAGATTCTATAGGAGACACTGGGGAGCTGTCTTAATCCATCTCTGTTGCTACAATAGAATGCCTGAGAATGGGTTCTGTATAAAGTGAGGAAATTTCATCAGCTCCTCCATTGCAGAAGCTGGAAAAAAAGTTCAAGAACCCAGTGTTGGCCTCTGCTCAGTTTCTGGGGCCTTTAAGCTGCATGAGCTCATGATGAGAGCTGAAAAGCAAGCAGGGATGTATAGAAGATAGTCCACATTGTCAGGCAGTCTCACTTCACGGAGCCTGTCTCATGGGAGGCCGCGAACGCAGTTCCATAAGAACTCCATGAGTCCCACTCAAAAGCCTACTCAGTTCTTACATGTCCCACCACCTCTTAACACTGTCACACTGGGGACCACGTTTCATCCTGAGCTGCACAGGGGACCAACCATATTCCAGCTACACAGAAGGCAAAGTAAAACGATACCCAAGTTGGAGAGTTTGCATCCCAATGACAGAGACAGGGGATAAACATGAAGATGCAGCATAAAAATAACTCTGACACGGACCAGAGGCTGCGCCGAAGGAGAATCGGGGAGACTTTCCTCAGTGTTGAGGAAATATCCAAGGAGACCAAGAATGGGGGGATAAGCTAGAGAAAGTGGGAAGGAGAGAGAGGCCTGGACAAAGAGAAAAGTCTTCCATATGTATGAAGGTGGGGACGTTCAAGCAGGCTGGAGAAACACTGTGATCACAGATGTCTGTGGAAGTGGGGGTGTCCTAGTTAGCTTGTAAATTTAAGATAACCCAGAGTCACCTGACAATGGACTCCCAGTTGAAGAAGTGTTCAGATCACATTGGTCAATGGACATGTAGATGGAGGTCTGTCTTGCTTGCTAATTGATAAACAAGGGATCAGCCCACTGTGGGCCACACTATTCCCTAGGCAGGTGGCCCTGGGTTGTATAAGAATACTAGCTAAGCATAAACTTGTGAGCAAACCAACACGCAGCAGCCCTCTATAGCCCCTGCCCCAGGTTTCTGCTTGAATTCCTGCTCTGATTTCCCTCAAAAATGGAAATGACCTACAAGTGTAAGTCAAATAAACCCTTTCCCTCCCAACTTACATTTTTTCAAGATTTATCTATTAACTATATATACAGTATTTTGCCTCCATGTATCCAGGCCATAAAAGGGCACCAGATCTCATTATAGATGGTTGTGAGCCACCATGTAGTTGCTGAGAATGTTGCTCAGGACCTCTAGGAGAACAGCCATTGGTCCTAACCTCTGAGCCATCTCTCCAGCCCCCACAAGTTGCTTTCGGTCAGATTGTTTATCACAACCACAGATGGCAAACTAGAATGGGAAGGGTGGTGATGAAGGGTGTTGGGTGTTACTGTTTGGGTGAAGGGCCTAACATTGTCTCTGGAGGGTTTGGCATCAATCCTGAATACCTGTGACTGAGTTTTGAGCAAGAAGAGGGATAGAGGTTATATGGCCTTAGGTAGATAAACCTAGACACTTGTCTGGGGATTTAGGGTGGTGACAAGGACCTTGTGAGGAGGGCTGCAGAGTGACTAGGACACTATGATGCAAAGGGCCATCCCAGCCAAGCCTTTGATGGGCTCCCGAAAACCGCCATTGCTGTTGCAAAGACACCAACAAAAACTAGTGAGCATATAGGATTTGATTTAGAAGTCCCATCCTGATCCTCTTTGAGACATAAAGAATGTGACGTCATTTCTGTAAACAGTGCAGAGAATCCTAGATTATGGAGTCTAAACCATGACTTGACAGAGTAGGAAACCGGCCCAGAGACAGCAACGGCTCATCCAAGGCCACTTAGTCTCTGCCTTGATTGAGAAAGCAAAATAGTTCAAAGAGAACTAGATCGTGAGTCCCTGCTCCAGCCTTTCATTCCTTTTAAACACACTGTGATACTTGAGAAGTTGCTGTCTTTCTCTGAGCCTCAGTTTCCCCACAGGTCAAGCAAGAATATTGGGTCAGAAACAGCTGTGATTACTTCTGTCTCTGAGATGTGCTGTGTCTTCTATCTGACGAGACAAGAACAATGCAGCTTTGCAAACTGCCTGTGGCCATTTGCTAGGGGAGTCGACAGCTAGCAGCAGGTGGTGCCAGCCCCAGGTGGCTGCAGCAGGAGAGGGCAAGAGGAAGAAGGGAGGGCATTAACATTCTCCCAGTGCATGCTGGGAAGCTGGCAGGGCCCAGATGGACAGCAAACCCTCTGACTTGTGTGGAGTCATAGACCGCTTGAGAAGAGCCACTGCTCCCCTGTTGCCGTGACAACTTGTCTCTGGATTGCGCTCATTTTCCCAACACTCAGCTCTCAGAGCAGCACCCAACTGACTTACCAGCAAAGACCAGATAAGCTGGAAGGCAGGGGATGGAGAGATGGGCTGTGGTGTTCAGAATGCCAGAGTGGAATTGAGATCCAGATATGTCTAAGGTCTGCAGGGACAAGGATGCTGGCGGCTGGGGAGAGGCGAGGATCTTTACATCGTAAGCCAGCCCCATTTCACAGAGCATTCGCTCTCCTTAGCTTTCACGTGTAGAAGGAAACCAATGTTAAGTTCACAGCCGCCTGTTCTGCAGTGAGATTGCTGTGTGACTTTGGGTGGGTTATTTAACGTCTCCAAACCATGGTCTCCAACTGTAGGATGTCCCTAGCAGTTCTGTCCCAAGAAGCCGTGCATTGCTCCTGCATGAGCTGCAAGCTGTGAATGGGAGTCAGTGGAGGCATTTGAAGAGTCTCCATGTGGGAAATAGTCTTTCTTAAAGTGTAAAGGTCTCTAGTGATCTCATTTTATTTCCATATCGTTATGGGGACACTGAAAAGCTGATTTTATGGACATTTCTTTCTTCAGAAGGAAAAAAATGCTTTAGGGAGCAATATATTAGGTAACTGCTGATTTGAAATCAAGGGGAAATTGGAGCCACGTCTCTCTGAGAGTAGTATAAAAGCCATTAGGGGAAGAGGATTTTTCTTATCAGTCTTCAGTTTTCACAGAGATACAGTTTAAGACGTCTATTTGTGTAAGGTGAGGGATTTCAAAGCTAAATATCCCTCCTTCAGGGTGCTGTCAAACCACTTCCTCCTGGCCCACCTGCCTCGCCCATCTGCTGCTTCAGTAGAAGATGGAGCTGACTCTGGGGATTGCTAAACAGACGTTGTTTCAAGAGGCCCTGCTCTGTCAGCAAGTGAAATCCCTCCCCAGAGGGGCAGAAGCCCACACAGAGGAGGACAGGACCCACCGTTCTTCCTCTTTCCAGCTTTCTGTGACTCTGAGGAAAGTGTAACCAGGACCATTTCAGGATACAGACCCTCCGCTCTTGAGACATAGGACCCTCTGGCTCCCCAGTTCCAGCCTTGAACCACTTGGGACTCTGAGCATTTCCTCCAGGCTGAATTCCCTGGACATCATTCCAGTCTTCCCACCTTGGTTTTAAACTGGCAGCAACCAAGTGTCCTTCAACTTCTTGCCTTGTGCTCATGTTGAACTATTTCACTGACACCACCCAATCTCTAACTCTTGGCCATGGAAGACTGGGGCGTTTACAGATAGGTCTCAGGACTCCAGAGTCCTCAGGATCTCATGCAAAACTTTGGTGAATTGGAGTCCATTGGGGAGGGGGCGGGGCTAGATCATCTCATTCATTCCAATCTTCAAGCAGTCATTGATTTTTTTTTTCTGTTGCTGGGGTAAAATGCTATGAACAAGGCATCTTGTAGAAGAGTTTATTTTGGCTAAGGGTTCCAGAGGGAGAGTCCATAACGATAGGAGGTGGGGTGGCTAGCAGCAGAAGCAGAAAGTTGAGAGATTACATCTGCAGCCACGAGCTCAAAGAAGAGATACAGAAGAGGGCAAGGCTATGAACGCTAAAAATCTGCTCTCAACCACATACTTCTTCTAGCAAAGGCTGCACCACCTCCCCAAACAGTACCACAAACTGGGACCCAAGCCTTCAGATACCTGAGCCTGTAAGGGACATTTCTCATTCGAGCAGCCTCAACTGGGGATTACCTTGCCGGGCCCTCTGAGGTGCTCTTGTTTCACCTTGTGTCCACCACAGAAGCTGGAATTCGGCCAATATATGCAGGGGGAAAGTGAGCGTGGCCACCACTCCCACCTAGTTCTGCTACACGGGGTATGACGTGCCAAATCGCATAGCACCGAGGCGTGCGTCTCTGCTCAATAAAACTCATCTAGGAGGGAAGGAGAGAATTAGAGGAGCAAATGGGGGGTATCAGAGGCAGGCGAAGGTCAAGGAGATGCCAAGACTCAAGTACATCTAGACCTGTTGGAGATGCCAAGTTCACGACGGGAAGTGAAGAATGGGCCTCAGAAGGAAAGGGGTGGGATTGCCTCAGTGAGGCCAGCAAGGACTTCAGATGCTTTAGCCTGTCAATCACAAACTGCAGAGGCACTAGGCTGATATAAAGAGCCCTTGACTCCAAAATTGGGAGCCGGGCATCTATGTTATATCCTATTATTTATCATCAGTGTGACCTTAGGAAAGGCTCTCCAAACCCCAGTTATTTCACTTATAAATGAGATGTTAGCCTGACCTCACTTCCACTGTTACTGTCACAGGGTCGGGTATGACACTGGGGGTTATAATGAGAAATATGATGGCCTCCAACAGAGGTTACACTGACAGATTACAGCCCTTTGAAAGTCAGTCTTCTAGTTCCTTGTTAGTATTTGTGACCCATGAGTGTCAACAGAACTAACCTGAGGTCACAGGTATGCTAAATACTTGACTCAATCTCTCTCTCTCTCTCTCTTCCTCTTTCCCCTCTTTTCCTCCCTCCCTCTCTTTTCCTCTCTCTCCCTCTCGTTCTCCTCACCACCACCTCCCGTTTGACTCTGCTGCTTGTCTCAAGCCAGGTCCCACACACTTCCTCTGACACAGGCAGCATCGCCTTCACAAACATCGCTACAAACTGGGAACCAAGCGTTCAAACCCCTGAGCCTGTGGGGCACATTTCTTATTCAAGCCACCACAGCTGGGAACTCTCTTGCTGGGCCCTCTTAGGTGTTCATCTGCGGGAGCCCAGGGCACATCACTATTGCTCTTGAACCTCCCACTCTTCCTCCACCCAAAACTGGAGGCCCCTTGAGTACTCGTTCCTCCATCATTTCCCCAATTTCTACAATCATTATTGGTGAACAGGAAACAAAGGGACCATCCCTCTTAAGCTCAAGTGATGGAGGACTTTAAAATGTCCCAGGTTTCCTTGGGAGGCAGAGACCTTAGAACCCTCTACTGAAAATAGGCAAGATCACTATATTTTAACTTGAGTCGTGGCAACCCTGAGACCAAGGTGGCACCTTCAGTGGGAGGTTCCCAGAGTGCGTGTGACAGGCTAGTTAAGTACAGGGAATTCTTCTTTCTTTCCATCCCCAGGAGATGAGTTCTGGGTAAGGCTCCATCTGGCCACACATGATAAATATATTTCTGCTCAGAAGAAACAAGCCACCACAGAGCGTCTGCATGGGAAGCAGTTTCCTTTTCTTTCGAATCACACCAAAAAGAGCCCAACCAATGAGCCAGAGGGAGAAAGAGACCAAGGCAGAATTGTAAAAATGACTGAGGCAAAAGGCTTCGTTTACTAAAACCCGAAAAACAAAAGTACTGAAAGTGTGTGTGTGTTAGTGCCATGTGTTTTTGAAAAGAAAAATGCGTATTAGGATATTTGCAGGAACACAAAAGGATTTAGAGGCTTGCTGGTGTAGTGGCTGTTGCTGCTGCAGGGACAGGCATGGCAGAGGCAAGAGACATTCTGCAGGGAGATGGCTCTGTGTGTTGCCATTAATACCATAGCCACTTATGGAGTGCATACTGGGATGAGGTGAGGCGGTTCTGGTTTCCCATCATTCCCCGTGGCACCACTTGAATGCTGTCCAGTCATTCCAACTCCGCCTTTGCCACTGCTGTCACCCCTGAGATATGGCTATTCTGTATGTACCCCCAGCATTTATTTTAAATTGCCTTACTTTTTAAATAGAAACGCCAACCTGAGATTTAGCCATGTAATCACAGGTGGGAAGCTACTGACTATGTTTTCTTGATTATATATTAAAATAAATACATAATCATCAATGTCCGAGTTTATGCTAGGTGAAGTTCACTTGTCTGCAATTAGTGACACTCACATTGCAAGCTGAGAAATGCTCTTGCATGACAAAGTGCATCTATTTGGACAAAGTACAGCTTTGTATAATAGAAAACCCTTCAACTAAGTGGCTCAAACAAGATAAAGGGAAGAGATGGGCAAATTCAAGGCCTTGAGTGGCTGCTTTCGGATAACTAGAGGGTCAGATTTCTGTTTTTCAGTCCCATCATCCCAACCTGCTCTGCTGCTCACTGAGCTGCTACATAGGCCAAGCATCACCCATCTCATCTTTGTTCTGTGAGGCAGCAGGAAGGCAAGAGCAATGATACTCAATTAAGTCAGCTCTCTTTAAGGAACTTCTCCTCAAGTTCCTTGAATGAGTTCTTTTCTATTCTTTTGGCTGGAACCTTATCAGATGGCTGTCTATACCTGACTTCAAGGGAGCAGGCTTTGGAACATGATGAGAATCAGATTTTAGGTAGCTCTTGAACCCCGAGCATACCCCCATTTGACCTCCATTTTTGTCTGATCTTGCTATGATTTTGGTATTGACTTTTTAACCACCTTCTCCAGAGCTAGAATTTCAGAGAAAGAAGGTAGCTACCACTGTTCTCTTTACATCTAAGATGGAATCCTGCTTCAGAACCTCACTTGTTGCCCTGAGGTAGATGAACCCTCTTGACCTTAAGTCTGGCTCCTACTTCACCCTAGGTAACGGTGTTTCCTAGAAACCCCTTCCAGCTTACCTATACCCTAACCTAGGTTCAGCTTCTCGGGAATCATTGTCTGTTGACTTCCTGTTAGAGTTTCCTGTGTCCCTGCACAGCCCCTTAGCATCTCCCCAGCTTCTCTGGCTGCCTCACTTGGTCACTGGAGCAACAGGGTCGCCACATGGCCGAAGTCATGCTGTTGAAATATATCCAGATCATCTCTCTCCCAGAGCCAGACAGGTTCCAGAAAAGGCTGGAGATGTAGCCTGGGGGTAGAGCGTCTGCCAACATAGCCAAGCCCTGAGTTCAGTCCCCAGCACCATACATAGCACAACGACCAATGAGTTCCAGGCCTTCTTTCCCTTCCTGTTGTCCTTTGAGATGGTTCTTCCTCTCCAACTGGCTTACATTGTTACATACTAAAAAATAAAATAAGAAGCATTCTCTAGCTGGCTGGTGGCAACAGCTTTGAATTCAGTCTTTACTGCTTTCTAGTCTTATAAAATGTCGAGTCTTCAGCAGGTGCTCTTGTCTCCGAGCATAAGTACTTCCTGTGGATGCCTTCTCCAGACACCCTGTGTAAAATACCATGTAACACTGCTGTCTGGTAACTAAAGATCAGCTAAGGCTCAGCCTTTTATTTAATAAGGAGCTCCACCGTGACGGGAAGGTTACATAATTGCCAACTTATGTATAACTCACCGATTCCATTCTTCTTTGTAACTCAGCACCCAGCACCTTGTGTGCAGCCAATAAACATTTACTCAAAGAATGACGGAGGGAGATATAATATTTGTTCTCCCAGGTTCAAGTCACAGAAGACTCTGCATCCTAAGCTCTCCAGGATAAACTGCATATCAGCACTCATCAGCCGCCCCTGCTAACGTGGTCACCCACCTTTCCTATAAAGGGCTGGTGAGAAAAATATTTTAGACTTCGGGGCCATGTGGCTTGTCACAATGATTCGACTCTTTCACGGGAAGCCGAAAGCAGCCAAAGACAATACGACCGAACGAGGATGGCTGTGTTCCAGTAAACATCTCACATGTCAGAAAATACTGTGCCCTTTTTGGGTTTTTAGCCGTTTAAAAATGTAAAAATCCGTTCTGCTCACAGACGGTATGGAAGCAGGTGGTGAGCCGCATTTGGCTGCAGCCCATAGTTTACTGACCTCAGATCTAAAATGTGTATAGTTGTCAAGCTTCCGTGTGCATAACAGCTACCTGGGATACTGGCTAAAACGGGTTGCCAGAGACTCTTCCAGGAGGGCTGGGGGAAGAGGAAGGAATTTGCATTTTTAGGAATCAAGCAAGCAATTCTGATGAAAAGCTGCCTAAAATCTTTCTCAGATTTTAAAACTTACTGCCTTACAGTTATAAGTGTGTTGGGCTGACATCCAGAAATGGCAGCGAGGTAAACACAGAGTTCTAGGCCAATGTTAAGTTCACAGGTGATTTCTCCACAGGCATACTCGGACTCCTGATTCTCATGAGCTCTTAAATCACCTGGAAGTGACTTTTCTTCCCCAGGAGGGAGCACAGATACATCCTGGCTGAACCCGAGGACAATTTGGAGAGCATGTGGACACAGTCTACTCAGGAAGAGGAGAGGGATATAGATTTGGGTGCTTAATTAGAGGTGGCTACTTCTCTGGGCTGAGGTAAAGAAGCATGGCAGATCTATTGTCATGGAAGAGTAAACCTAGCCCTTGAAAAGAACAAGGGACTTGAGGTTTCCTCCCAGCTTCATTCCCTCTGAGTCCTTGGAACATGAGCTTCAGCTTCCAGATGGGGTGGGGGTGGAAATGATGGATGGGGGAGCAGATAAGACTAGCACCACCTATAGTTCCTGCCCTCACTATACCACGTACCTTGGCTGCACTCTGTGTGCCTGTGGGGAGGGAGGGTTTCATGGAGGTTGAGGGTGAATTCACTCTGGAGAGTGGCTCCCAAAAGGCAGCCTCCAGTGAGCAGGGGCAGCATCACCAGGGAACTCGCTAGAAATGTATGGTTTTCAAGCCTTGCTGAGACCCATGGAATCTGAATCTCTGAAGCTAGGGCTCAGCAATAGATTTTCTCATTTCCCAGGAGAACCTGATAGCCACTCAAGTCTGCTCTGCACTGTCCTTAAGCCCCCACACCCGAGGTTGTTGGGAGATAAAGGAGCTCCAGTCCCTCCCTGCATAGTCTGGGCCTCCCTGGGGAATGTCTTGCTGTGACAGCCTTCATGCAGCAGCGTTAGCATCAGTACAACTCAGCTCCCTAAGCTGCACCCAGCCCTCTGATTGCAGTGTTGAAGAATAATCGCTCATTTTCCTAAGACCTAATTACATAATGAGGCCTTCATGTTCTGGGAGCCCCTGGCACTGCTAAATTGTGCATCCAGGTGTTGGCCCAGAGCACAACAGTTGGATGCCTCATTGGAATACTGTTAAGACAAGAGGTTAACACTCTCTGTGGCCCAAAGTGCTCCCCGCAAAGGTGGCCTTTTCAGACCTCTTGCCTCCCTAATGGGGTTTCAACAGCAGATCTGAATTCCAGTGGAGGCCAGCCAGAGTGCCCAGGGCAGCAGACTGTATTCACATCATTGGGAGTGCTTGCCAGTATGGGTCCCTTAGCTCATCAACATCCCAGAATCTGGAGGTGCTTCTGAGAAGGGTAAGACCTAGCGCCTCTGCTGACCTTGGCAAGATTCCTTGGGCCACTGAGTTTCCTTGAATTTTATTCAAAAATCCAAGAGCTTATTTTTGCTTCAGAGGGTTGGCCTGGAGCCTCAATAGAAAAGACTCAATGAAATGTTTGAGCCTATACTGCTATAAGCAGGCTGGGGATCCTAGGGGCCAGTCTATCCTGCACTGGTTGCTGCTGCTGCTTCCTTCTCTACCTGTGGCTGTGATTCTTTGACGGTTCTACATGCTGTTTTCAGAGGTTTGTTTTTGAATATGCTAGGCTTGTCCCCCCCCACCCCCGTGCCTAGTTGACTCCCACTCACTAGTGTGTGTGTGTTGGGAGGTGGAGGTGGAGGTGGGGGAAGGGGCTTCTCTTACAAATCACTTCCCAGGTCTACATCCATTTCTCCTTCTCTGACATCTGCTCACCCCCTGATCTTTCCTAGCGCAGCATTGATTATTCTGCCTTGGTTCCCAGTTTTCAATTACATAGGAAGCTCTTGACAAACGGAACTGTCTGCCGGCTTCATAATTGTAGTTCCATTGGCTGGTAATTAGCAGATAGGCAGTAAATGCTAAATAAGTGAATTAATGAATGAACAGTAGGCACTCGGAAAATTTTGAATGAATAAATGGATCTTACCAAGGCTCAGGCTATGATTGGGATAAATTCAATCCAATTCAGCAAACATTTACAAAACTTGTACTGTTTGCCAAAGGAAACCAAGGTAGACAAAATATGCTCCCTACATTCAAATAATTTACTATCCCATGGGCTGCACATTTAAGAAATGCAAAGTTAGTTATGTCCCAGGAAGCAAAAGGCCAGGGCTCTAAAGCCCCTTCTCCTCCTCCAGCACCCCCCCATCAGTCCTGTTCCAAGAAATGTCTCAGGGAAACAAACCACAGAAACTCTGCCTTATTGTTACTCGCTCAGGAAGACTTCAGCCCCAACCGGCTCTGTGCTTCTTCTCCTGTGTCTGTCCACACGCTTTTGGCTTTATCTGCTGCTAAGTGGAACTCATGAATGATGCACACATACCAAAGCAAGATGAATGATGTAACATGCCCATCCAAGATGAAGGAGGCGCATCTCTTGCCCACAGGCTGCTCCTGGGCTGTTAGGGGCAACACGTGTGTGACAGCTTCTGCCCCACAGAGGTGTGCTGAGCACCTTCTCGTGTGTGGGTAGGAAGGCAGAGGAGAGGACAGCGGCAGATGTCCCCCATCTGACAGGGTTGGCAAGCGAAGGCAAATACAGAGTATGGAATCAGAGTTGCTTCGGAGCAATAGGATCAGGAGGAAGGAGGCCAGAGTAGAGATCAGAAGTCGGGGCCAGTGGGCTCATAAGAAAGCTGGACAAAGCAGTTGGTCCCAGCAGAGGAATAGCCTGGGCCTGGTCATGAGTGAGAAGGAGCCTAGAACACAGAGGAGGGCCTCACTGCAGGAGACCAAATAGCAAGAGAAAGTAGTGGGGGGTGAAGCCAGAGGGGCAGGCAGGGTGGGATACACCCTGCGGAGGGTTTGGGTCTCTGTCTCCAGGGCAACAAGAAGTCACTGACTAATTTTAAGCAGGGAGGGGCCTTGCTCCCATTTTCATAGAAAAAAAACCTCACGCTGTCCACAATGGAAGGAAGGTGAGCGTTGAAGAGCCAGTCCCTGTGGTCCATGTGAAAGAGAAACGGCTTGGGTGGTCGTGGGGAATGGTGAGGTGAATGAGTGAATCTAGAGATACCTATGGGCTGTTGTCTTTGGGAGAAAGCTTGCCAGGAAGTGGGACGCACATGCTCAGTACAGCCTTAATGGGACCCTGCACCTAGCCAGAGGGACCCAGAAGTGCAAGGGTCATGTGGGCTGCTGACCAAACACCTTTGTAAGAAATTCCAGAGCTGCAGACTGACTCAAAGTCACATGGGACTCCTGGGAAGAAGGGGTCATCCTGAGCTCCAGAACAGCAAAGGAAGGAAGTGTTATCTGTCTGTGCCTTTAAGGCACACAAAGTATAGTTGTGTAAGAATGCACCAAGTACAGGTTCGCAGGCATGAGACAGAGTGGTGGGAGGTGGAGGATCAGAAGTCCACAGTGGTGGTGGGTGTGGCCAGGCCATGACTGTGGAAGGATGAATGGCACAGTCTGCTGGAGGAAAGGATGCTCGGAGAGCAAAGCTAACAGCCTTGGGGTCTCCAGTGGAAAAGGAAGAAAGGGGCAGGAGGAAGAATGAGTCTACAAGACTACATTCCTGGATGAGGAGAAAACACCCTGGGAAAGAGGAGAAAAGGGCAAAGATGGGGGAAGACAGGAAAGGAGAGACGGGGAGAAACTGGCAGAGCTGGGAGGGGAAAGGCACAGGGTGAGGCTGGGGAGCAGCGGGTGAGGGAGTTTCCACCCAAGGCGGAGGCCACAGAAGGACCTAACTGGATGCTTCCATTTGGTAAAATTTCTGGCCTGTCAGTCCTACAGAGAGTTGAGGAATGGTGACCAAGACAGACAGCCAAGGAGGAAGCACCTGCTGCCAGGGGAGACTATGTACTCAGGTCTGGGCGAGCAAATTCTGAAGTCACTGCAAGATGCTTGTCTTAGTTAGGGTTTTCTTGCTTTGAAGAGGCAGCATGACCATGGCAGCCCTTATAAAGGAAAACATTTCTTTGGGGCTGGCTTACGGTTTCAGAGGTTTAGTCTATTATCGTCATGGCGGTGTTCAGGCAATCATGGTGCTGGAAAAGAGCTGAGAGTTCTACCTCTTGATCTCCAGGCAGCAAGAGACTGTCCCACTGGGCATGATTTGGACATATATAAGACCTCAAAACCCTCCTAAAACCATGACATACTTCCTTCAACAAGACCACACCTCCTAACAGTGCCACTCCCTATGGGCCAAGTATTCAAATGCAGTAGTCTGTAGGGGCCATTCCTATTCAGACTACCTCAGTGCCAGTGCGTATGTAGATGAAATGCAGATGCACCATGAAGAAGGTTTCAGGCATGGCTAAGCCTGAGGATCCACCCTAAGGGAGGACAGGAAAGTGGGATCAGTGATCAGGGAGTGGAGAGAGAAGTGGAGAGCACAGGACAGAACTCCAAAGCAAAAGACCACACAGGAGACCTAAGAGGAAAAACCAAGAAGGTTGGACCCAGCAGAAGGAGGGAAGATTACAAAACTGAACTTCATCAAGCTGGCACATGCTCACCTGGTCTCTGATGGTCCCGTGGGCTGGTAGAAAGCAGGTTGAAGATGAGGTACTCCGTCACCGCTGACATTCTCCTCCTGTGTCCTATGTCACTGTTGTTCATTCCTCCCCTCCCTGTTCTGAGTGCCAGAATGATGGAGAGGAAATCTTCATGAAGCTTTTCACTGTGCCAGAGCCATAGGACAGGTGCCAGCCCCCCTGAGACTTTAATGTCCCTTGAAAATGTTGTCTGAGAAATAGTATTGCATTATGAGTGCATTTCTACAGTGGAGCATTTCATAATATCGGGAATAGCCCGGAGGAGGGGGAAGGTATGAGGCCTAAGTACAGTCTGTGTAAGAGGAGAGAACACTGCTAAGAGGCAGGAGTCCCCTCTGAGAGAGGCCCCCCCCGGGGAGAAAAGTACACACTGGGCACCATCCCATCCCTGCGGCACCGTGTAAACAGCAGCAGATGATGGCAAAGCATTAGACCCGTGGGGAAACATCTCCACCTGGGAACTAATGCTTGCAGAAGGGCTTAGTCTGGCAGCCTAAGAGAGGATGGAGCGGTCAAAGAGAAACGAAAGGCAAGACCAACAGAGCAGAACCCTTAGTGCAAACTGTAATGTAGAACTTGGTGTTATCTTCATTTGCCTGGCTCACGTACTGAAGCTTAGAGAACTTCAAGACCTTTAGTCACACAGGCTATGAGGAATAGGACCAAGACGTGAACTCAGGGTTGTCTGACACTATTTCTGGCAGGGCAATGGAAATAGTGTTAGGTTTCAAACCCTGGGACAAATTGCTGTAGTGCCTAGTTACACAACAAAGCAGACACTGTCTCCAGTTTTTCCCTGCATCGCTTGGTCCCTACCTGTTACAGGGTCCTCCTTGCTTACATACCCCTCCCCCAACCCTGAACCCAGCAGGCTGTAGAGGACTGGGCTGCTTTTCCCGATATATATACACACATATACATATTTCCAGTCATTTTGGTTACACACCCACTTTGTACCTTTGGGCTTTCTGGCCTTTGCTCCTGGTTCCCCTCTTTCTCATCTCCTTTCCCCTCTCCCCAGACGATTCAGCTCAGTCTGGTCATGTCCACTCTGGATTCTCCCAGGTGTCCCTGCCTCTGGCCATGCTCTCCTGCATGTCTATAAAACCTTTCTCCTCTACCACACCTAAGAGCAGTCAAGCCTTTCCCTTTTTGTCTTTGTTTTTTCAGTCAGATAGAATCTCTGTTTCAGAAACAAGCAGAGTAAAACTTCTGGGCTCCCCTCAAGAGTAAGGGAGGGCAGAGATGGGAGAGGAGGGGAAACAGGAAGACTCTGCAGGAGCCAAATCCTAGACTCTGAGGATCCTATTTCCCAGGGGCCTAAGGAACAGTGAAATGCAACAGGATAGAACTGTCCCTCTGTATGGTATGTGTGTGTGTGTGTGTGTGTGTGTGTGTGTTTATTGTTGGTTTGGGAGTTTTGTTCTCCTTTTGCAGACAGAAGTTATGATGTAATCAGGTTCTTCTTCATTTGTCTGTGACTCGGTGGAATCCTAGCAGTGACCAAGGTCCTCAGATGCAGAAGTTAGTGACTGCATGCTGTTCACGCTACTTGCTGTGTTTTTCTTGTTCTCCGGGCGTTCAAGGCTTCATCCTGGCCAGGGCAAGCCTACAGCTGGGCAGTAAGGCAGACACATCCAAACCTGATCTGAAGCTGCATATTATGAAGAATCAACTAAATGTTTTGAACACAACGTGTCAGCCCTGAGGTAAACAACCCAAGAAGACTCAACAGGGAAGCCAGGCAAAGAGACACACCTAGCATCCCAGCACTGGGGAGCCTGAGGCAAGAGGATCATGGGATAAGGTCAGCTTTGTCTAGACTGCCAGACTCTGTCTATACCTTAGTTAGGGTTTCTATTGCTGTAATAAACACCATGGCCAAAAACAACTTGGAGAGGAAAGGGTTTATTTCATCTTGTAACTCTCAGATCACATTCCATGGCTGAGAACATCCAGGGCTGGGGTTGGGGTGGGGGATCAAAGAAAAGAAAGAAAAAAAAAGAAAAGAAAGGAGGAAGAAGAAGAGGAAGAAACGTGGAGGCAGGAACTGAAGCAGGGCCCAAGGAAAAATGCTGACTACTTTCTTGCTATCCAGGGCTTGCTTGGCCTGTTATTCTCCTATATGCCTCAGTACCGCCTGCTGCAGGAACTGGCACCGCCCACAATGAGCTGTACCCTCCCACGTTAATCATCAGTCAAGAAAAGGCCCTACAGACTTGCCCACGGGCACCTGGGTGGAGGCCTTCTCTCAGTTGCCAGGTAACTATAACATGTGCCAGGTTGCCAAAAACAACAACCCCACCAAGCAGCCCAGTCTCTAAACAGCCAAATAGTAAATAAATACGATAAAATGCTTGTATACATTTAGACTCAACAGATACGGTTAAGTCTCCACCCAGACTTTGAGAAACCGGTGATCTTTAGGTAAAAATTCAGCCCAGTTTTCCTGAAACATTGGCATGCTAGATGTCAGATAGTTTCCACCACGAAAATAGAACCATCAATGTTCCGATTCCCAGAACACATTAGCTTAATGGAGAGAATTTTCCCTATATTGAAGGCTGTTTTATATATATATATATATAAATTGTTTTATATATATATAAATTGTTCTTAAACATTGGGTGCCTGTTACCACTCATCTGCTAGTAAGTGCTGTGGGTGATACTGAAAACAAGTGGGGATAAACGTTAGTGGGAAAACAGGAATGCGTTTCCTTCAAAACATCTCCATCGTGATCCTTTTCTATTTGTGTCGCAGCCACCCATGTGCGTGTAATTCGACCTATTTCCTTCTAGAAAACACATTCCCCGTAGGAACGATGGAATTAAATATATCAAGATTTCATGGTATTTCACACAACAAGCAGAGGCGACCACATGCTCTGCTGTCTAGGTCACTTTGAGAGTCAGTGGGAGGGAGCGAGGGAGGGGGTTCCTGATGCGAGAAATCACTCTTGCAGAGGTGGGAGTGAAGTCTCACGGTGCAGCATCTGGAACCTGGGAAAACTCCTTAGTTGCCGTGAATGCTAACCTCTAGTTCCAGACAGCCTAGATGGCTCCACAGCCCACACTAGCCAGCCCGCTGTCCCGTGCCTCAATTCCCCACAAGACCCCCTTTCTTCTCCGCTGCAAACAGCGAGCTGATGCCTTTCTGGAATTCAACACCCCCCCGTACCTGTTTACTTTACCCCACCCCCTTTACACCGTTTTAGCTATCCATACTTTAAATGGGATGCTTTCCCATAATGTCTGGAGCTCTGGGTTTTCTTTAGCAATCAGGAGAGAAGATAATCTTAAGTCTCCCTTCTCATGACAGGAGAGCAAAGAGTGATTAAGCTCTTTATGGCTGAAAGTATTCCCTGTGCCGTGGGCTCTCCAGTTCTTGTTGCTCAAAGTGTGGTACAGACCAGCAACAAGGTTATCACTTGGGGAAACATCAGAAAAGCAATATCTCAGGCATCCGAATCTGCACTTGCGCAGCCCCCCTGGGGTATTTGTTTGTCTACTGGAGATCTGGAGGCCATGACTGGCTTCCACAGTTCCAGCCCAAACTGCTAATTATCTTCCTGATGGAGTCTAGCAACACCTGAGTGTGCAGTCTGACTCCCTGCTTAGGCCTCTTTCACTCTTGCAAACCACACTACTTCACCCCAGCCACCTTGAACACCATCTTCTTCAAATAAGAGGCCATCTTGAACCCGCTTTCTCCAAGAGGCTACTATGCCAAATTCCAACCCGCTCACAGCTCACAACTCTGCCCGCTCAAGGTCTCCTCCAGGTGCCCGGCACCACAGAGCCTTGCTCCCCTCCCCGCTGCTCAGTAGGCGTCCAGTCGTTATCCAGGTTCTGAAACCTCCCAGCCTTTTCTTGTGCCCTCTGGAACAATACAGGCAGAAAACACCCCAACACCTTCAGCTGTCCCTGAATGTACCCCTCCTCCTGTTGCCTTAACTAAATAAAGCCTCTGCTTGGGTACAGGCTTTGTTCCTTCAGTTTCCCCATAAGCCAGGGCTGATGTAATGCAGCTCTTCTCTATGTTTCTTTTCCATGCTTCCAGGTGATACATCTCTCTTATTTCTTAAGTGTACGCATACACCTGCACTGGACACTCGTGTGCAGGCGCGCGCGCGCGCGCGCGCGC